>PVHP010039796.1:0-16198 GCA_004024765.1 Zapus hudsonius | reverse complement strand
TATTTTGGTCACTTGTTTTTTATTCTCTGCACATGAACTTTTCACCGTTACCTTGGTGTGGTCAATAAGTGACAGGCTGGCTCCGGAGACCACATTCAACAGTACTGGACCTTGGAGAGAGGAGGAGCAAACAGAGACCCAGCAGTTCTACAGACAGGACGTTCCAGAGAAGGCCTGGCCAAGCCAAAGGGCCCCTCTGAGTCAACAAAGGCCATTGCTGGGATTCAACCCAAAGGACTGTTTGTCCTTTTATCTCCTGAAATAATATTTTTTTAAATCTACCTCAACATACTTTTACAACACAGAGATTAGTTGCTTACAATAGGATTTGCTATATAAAGAAGCATGCTGTGAAGACTGGGTAACTCAAATTCTGAGACAATCTAAAGCTGAAACTAGGCAGAACTTTCATGCTTACACTCTGCATCCAACCTCATTTAAGTGGCAGGGGTTGTTCTATTTATTAAAGTGTCAACTGTTTTTAATATAGAGCTCATTCTTTTATCAGTTTTAAGATGAATGATGACACAAAAAGTCACTTCTAATCATCTCGGTATTCCAAGACTACTTTTAAAATTTGCAATTTATTTTCAAAAAGTTATTTAAACTGAGCATGGTGGTTGTTCACACCTGTAATCCCAAAACTTGGGAAGATTATGAGTTCAAGGGACAGCCCAAGCTAAATAAAAAGACCCTGTCTCAAACTAAACCAAACCCAAAATTATTTTAAAGTTCAAAAGCACAGAAGAGTACTTGTCACCCAGTTTCTCTCTCCCAAATTAATCAGTGTTATCAAGTTTTTTGCATCCTTTCAGATACAAAATGATATATCCTAAATAGATACAAATAGGAATGATATATTAATGTTTCACTAATTTAAAAGCAACATAAAAATGTCATCCCCCCCCCCCAGTGTTTGGAGAGAGTGTTTCCCATCAACACATTGAATGATGCTTTTTATGTTTTTGTTTTGTTTTGTTTTCTTCCACATGAAAAAACAAAGCAGGAAGAAATGTAGAGAGACCTGGGAGGAAGGATTGTTCTGGGGGGCAAGCAGTGGTTGTCAAACTCCAGCGAGGCACCAGGACTCTCAGGAATACACTGAGACTGGGCCAGAGACGAAGGCCACAGCCTCTGACCATGCTCTGTTCCTGGTCATATGTATCTAAGTGAACACCCAGCCTCCAGGAGAGAACCCAACTCAGATTTCAAGACACGATTTAGAGATTAGAGTTCAACGAAGGATTGTTCAGAAACAAACAGATAGTGAGAGCCTTTATTCTGGCAGAAATATTCCGATTTCCCTCATACTTTGACAATACCATGTCAATACAGTGTATCATTCAGTTGGCTTTGAAGTCATAATTAAAGGGCTTTAAATGTATGGGAACATTTTATAAACTTGAGAAAGCATCTTTTTTGTACTTCCTTCTCAAGAATTAACTGTGAGCTCTCGGCTTGTCACCCTGCCTGAGGTGATTTAAAGCTCTGGCACAAATGTAGCTCTGAAATGAAAGGACTTCCCTGTCAGTGAGAATAATGTTTCTCAGCTATCTTCAGAGTTCACCATATTATGGGTATAGGACTGCTGTTGACTTACTGGTAGATTGAGGAGCCGAGCTAATCTACTTACCAAGGTGAGAAAGTATGATGGATGTGTGTGTCCACGTGTGCATGAACACGCATGAGCCCTTGGCAGTATTCCACGGATCAGATGGGCAAGTCTAGTCAACAGACATTGGACTTGGCTGATAGTAAATGTGAGCCATTAATGCATAGGATCGCAGAGTCAAAGAATCAATGATAGATTTCCTCAATTAAGATAAAAAAGCACTCTAACATTTTGCTGTAAAGTCTTTTCTTTTCAAATACTCCCACACCAGTACATGTAAGCCCACCAAGAAAGTATAGAGCTAGTTCAGTGCAAATTCAAACTCAGATTCTGTATGTTGCCAGGTGAGTAGTTTTGTGACTTTATTAAGCACTAAGAAGTTGGATGAGAACAGCTGACACCCACAACAGTTGATCTGTTTCAGCTGTCTGAAGTACCCACATTCTTGTACTGATGACATGATCACCAGGACAGAGGCTGGTGGCACTTCTTTTTAAGCACAAAAGTTATTCATTTTATTTTATTTTACAGTGCTAGGAATTGAACCCTGGCCTCATGCATGAGAGATAAGCACTCTACCCCTGAGCATGTTACATCTCTAGCCCTAATTTCATTTTCTTAATGTAGATCTTCCACAATTCCAATGTAGAAGTAATCTATTGGGAGACAGCCAAGGTGTTCAGCCTGTTGTACTCACGGGGATAATCCTATAGTGATGCTTACAACCTGCCTCTTCAAATCAATGTGATCAGACTAAGCAAATATTTGTCAATTATCACTGTTCTCCGAATATGCACTGACATCTGGTGCAAACCCTTCACCTCTGCCTCAAACTGGAAAGTGGCAGAACAGCCTGGTCTTCCCTGCCCCACACTGCAATGAACTCTTTGACAATGGAAACTACTTGCATATAAAGGTAATGAGTATTTTATGGCTCATGAAGCTGAGGTGTTGTTTTGTGGACTTTCCTAGGTTCTGCTTGTGGAGAGGGCTGGGCGGCGCTCGCTGTTTCTCATCGGAATGATCGGGATGTTTTTCTGTACCATCTTCATGTCTGTGGGGCTCGTGCTGCTGGTGAGTGGGAGCCTGGGTGTATTTTTTGGTCACCAGATGAAAATGTCTCTATCCCCCAGGCTTAAGTGCTCTGTCCTGTCATAAAGACACTCGAGAGTCACTCAAGAAACAAAGCCAGAGAAAATGTAAAGGGGAAACGTAAAGACAAGGGGAACTCACTCCTCAGGATTCCTGAGGGATTGCATGCCCATACCTGTGCAGGTTATCCTGGGACAATGTAGCCAGGTGGTCATGTGACCACAGGCAAGTCCCTGAACTTCTCCCAGCCACCAGGATCCTCATCCCCTCATCCACCACGTGTCACCTTGGTGTGAGTGGTGGCAAAGGATTCTAGAGGACCTTTCTCTTGCCTTTCACAAGAAAAGTGAAAGGGATCAAAAGAAAAAAAAAAGCCATAAACCAAAGAATTACCTGAGACGGAGCCCCAAGGCAAGAGTAACTTGTCTCAGACTTCCAGTAACTTCTACTGGCTCAAGGAGCATTGCCACCCCTGAACTGAGAAACTGGGGGGCCTGGCAGAAGGATCTCCATCCCCTCTTAGCTTTGTCTTGTTTCTTATCTTCAGGAAAAGTTCTCTTGGATGAGTTACGTGAGCATGATAGCCATCTTCCTCTTCGTCAGCTTCTTTGAAATTGGCCCAGGCCCGATCCCCTGGTTCATGGTGGCCGAGTTCTTCAGTCAAGGCCCCCGGCCCACGGCCCTGGCACTAGCTGCCTTCTGCAACTGGGTGTGCAATTTCGTGGTCGCGCTGTGCTTCCAGTACCTGGCGGTAAGCAGCGCACCTGTGCCCAGGTAGCTCGCGGGAGGGCGGTGGGCAGCCCTGCTCACCGGGCTCTCTCTGCTCTCTTCCCAGGACTTCTGTGGACCCTACGTGTTCTTCATCTTCTCTGGGGTGCTCCTGCTCTTTACCCTGTTTACGTTTTTTAAAGTACCAGAAACCAAGGGGAAGTCTTTTGAGGAGATCGCTGCAGAATTCCAAAAGAAAGGGAGCGGTTCCAGACACCATCCAAGAGCTCCTGTAGAGATGGAATTCCTTAGAAAACCAGAGGCTGTGTAGGGATCAGCCGCCTTGGAGGAGGAAAGGAACAGATGAACCTCTTCAATGGTTCCTTGAGCATTTTGTATCTATAACTTAAGGATTGCTTTATTTTTTTTAAAGGGGTTTTTTGGACTCTGACCAGAAAAGTTAACAAATACAACCAAAGGAAGTATTTTTTTTAACTTACTGAATGTATTTTTGATAGTAAGACTCTGTCATTAAGTACACCAAAGAGGCTAGCTTATCTGCTACCTTCAAGGGCAAGTATGTTTGAATATTTCTAGCACTATTTTTATTACGATATTCCCCTGAAACTGAAGTAATTTCAATGCATTACATCATTACCATTATTACTTTATTAAGTATGTGACTATAAGTCTGAAGACACAGCTGATATTTATATATTTAAATATAATTAACTTGGAGTTTTCTTCCCCCCCCCAAAATCTGGTACTTAAGAATATGGCTAGTGTCAGTAAAATTTATGTTTGAATCCACTTCCCCATCTTTTTCTCGCCTTCTTTCATGTGTATGAATTTGTATTTTGTGTAAACATTCTATTTTTTCTGCATTTTCATGTGGTATGGCTTATTGAGTATATGAAAATACATTTATGAAGACTCTTTTTGGGGTAGCTACCAAAAACATGTTCCAAAACTCAGGAAAAAACTATAATTTTCTTGATGTATTTTGAAAGATTTTTAACATTCAGAAAGTTTTAACTACTCATGTAGCCTGAATTATCAGTTTAGATTCCTATTAGAACACTGTGAATTCCTTACTAGTTCAATGTTCGGTGTTAATTTTGCTTGGCTTTTTAACATTTTTCTTATGTGTTTGTGTGTATCTGTGTGTGTGTGTGTGTGTGTGTGTGTGTGTGTGTGTGTGTGAGCACGCGTGCGTGCATGTTGTGTTGTGTGGAAGGGTGTGGAGGTTTGAGAACAGCCTGGGCATTTGCCTTCTCCTTCCAGCCAGCTTGTTATTTTGATTTTGCCTCTAGCTTCCTGAGCTCCAGTCAAGATGGCCCATCAGCTTTCTGGTTCTCCCGGCTCCACCTTCCATGGGCGCAAGCACTTTGTTGGAAACACAGACACAAGCATTTTTCTGCAGCCAGCATGGTGTTGGAGCTGGGGATTTTAACTTCAGACAGAAAGCTGGCAAGCAAGTGCCAAACTGCTGAGCCATCTCCCCAGCTCTTGTTTTCGTATGATCTGGGGCTAATTTTTAACTTGGGACTTGAGTCAAATCAAAATTGATCTTAAATAAGTCAAGGAATATTTGCGTTAGGCTGTGAACTCTGAACAAAACTGTTGAGATTCCAAGTAGGGCAGGGGCTCTGGTCCTCGACCCTCAGGATGCTAACAACCTTTGGGAAGCCCAATGTCACAATGATAAAGGAGGTTAACCTTTTACAGAGGATGAATGTACTTTATCTAAAATTATGATTCTTGGTCCCACTGACTAAGAGAATAGTTAAGGTTTTCTAAAGGTATCACTTTTAAGGTATAACTATTTTGTCTGACCCACAAACACCGGATATTCAGATCCTAATGTTTTCTGCCTCAGAGATGTTTAAATAACTTATTTTGTTCCCCCATCCCATCCCTACAGGCACCAAGACCCACAAGATGGTCAAGTCCTTAGACACCTTAAATCACCTCTAGGTAACTTATAAAGAACTTTAAGTACTGTGAAAAGAGTTGTTAAATTCCATAGTTGAGGGAATAATGACAAGAAAAGATATCTCTATATGTTCAGTACTGGTGTGTGTGTGTGTGTGTGTGTGTGTGTGTGTGTGTGTGTGTGCGCAAACAGTTAACTCTAAAGGTGTGTCAAAGCATTAGTGGGGAATAAGAAACAAATAAAACTTTAAATGATGACCAAATAACTAGCTTAACATAATAAAAAAAATCCCCTGGTCTTCAATGGTGTTCTTCATAGTAACGAATAAAACTGACAGTATTCCTATTGAATCCTAGGGAAATTAGGTGTGAATTTGAGCATTTGATTTTTCAAAGTATCAGTTTTGTGGTAGTATGTTTGTACTCAAAGGTCTTACAAGAGTGTTTCTTCTCTGGCTTGTTTCTTCATATCCACGGAAATGCTGCTAAAGGGAAAGGGTTGTGGAGATGACTCAGCAGTTAAAGGTGCTTGCTTGCAAATCTTACCAACCTGGGTTAGCCCAGGTTTGATTCCTCAGTGCCCTCGTAAAGCCAGATGCACAAAGTGGGACATGCATCTGGAGGTCATTTGCACAGGCAGGAGGCTCTGGCATGCCCATTCATTCAGAGTTCATATTCTCTCTGTCTCTCTCGGTCTCTTTCTGTCTCTCTCCCCCCTTGAAAATAAATAAATAAAACATTTTCTTAAAATAAGACCCACATAAATAATAAAAAGTCGATTTTAAAAAAAATTAAGAATTGCTACTAAGATAAAGTATTATCCCATATAAGACGGTGCCAATGTTTCAAATAAAAGTTTATAAGTTCATGACAATGTTATCTCACTTCAAGGGAAAAAGAAAATCATAAAACAGAGCACTGGTGAGAACCCTAATTCCTAAAATTTACTTTAGTCCTATCCTGTCCTGTTATGATGTTATGTTATGTTTTTATGTTATGTTATGTTGTTCTGTTAAGGGGTCTGTGTGTAATAGTCCTTCCTTGGGTAATATTAAATATGAAATAAAATACTATATGTCATATTTAAGTGTAATATAAAACAACATTATAATGACAGGATAAAATCAACCTTGTTGATAATTCTTAAGCATTGCAAAAATCCTGCGTAACAGGAGAAAAAAAATGATGATGTCAAGAAGAAGAGAAACCAGTTGGAAAGGAGAGATTCAGTGGAGAGGGGGTATTCGAGAGGGAGGAAAGGGAGGGTGGGGGATTATGTATAAAAGTTGTCAAAAAAGTAAAAAAAAATGAAAAGGTGTCATTTACATGTAAACCAGTGTATCTCATGGCTAGCTTACTTGTTGTATGTGTGGTGAAATGAACAGTGTTAATAAGTAAGACCTAAAGAGATGCTGCATCAAGCAGGGGACATGTCTATGTATTTCTCATCACAATTCTGTATTTCTGAAATGGGAGTTTCAAAAGGTCACTGTAAACCACTCTGAACACTCTCCTAGTTATTTTATTGCATTAAAAGAATAATAAAAATAAACTGGTTTTAGCTAAGAGCATATATGCACTACTGTTTTTTTTTGTCTAAAATGTATTTCTGAATGTTTAGTGTTGCTTTATTTTTTTAATATATTTTATTTATTCATTTTCAAGCAGAGAAAGAGAGAAAGAGAGAGAGAAAGAGTGCGCACCAGGGCCACCACCTTGTGGGTCTGACTTATGTGAGTACTGGGGAATTGAACCTGGGGCCTTAGGCACTAGAGGCAAATGCCTTAACCACTGAGCCATCTCTCCAGCCCAGTGTTGCTTTATTTTATATGGAAAGTGACCACATTGGTAAAAATGGATGCTGTTAACTATGTAGAGTTGTTTCTCAAAGTTGTTTCTCCTTATTCTCATTTTAGGGAAAAATATAAACATTTTAAGTCCAAATTGTATTTATCTCTAGGAGTTATTTTGGTTATTGGTAGTAGAAAAAACTAACTTAAAGACTGAATAAGAGTAATAAAAGAACTAATGACGCCTTTTGATGAAATTTATTTAATTCAATGAATCTTTATTTGAACTCCTATTATGAACATGATATTTTGCTATAACTGTGAAAGATAACAAAGATTAGAAATCATGGCCCTATTCTTACCCGTTTTCTCATCAAGATTCAAAAACAAAAGGTTTTAGTACTACAAACAATATGATGAAGAAAACAACAATTATAAGTGACTGGTTTTCAAGCCTGTAAGCTAACATTTAAATTTGCTCATCATATGCTTAAATAAGTGATAAGAATGTAATTTTTCAGGATATAGAATATATTGTCATTAAAAATCACTACGCTCTGAAGTGGGTAGGAATACCCAGAGGCACAGATCTACCCACCCACATCCCCCAACACACAGCACAGGGACCCCACAGTGAATCCCATAACCCCACTGAGGAGGGCCCCCCCCCCCGGAAACAGAAGCAAGGGCAAGGGGATAAAAGAGTACAATCTGTTATAATAGATACAAAATTGAATTTAAAAAGCAAAACAGTACAAGGGGCAAATGCTAAAAGTGTCAGCTGCTAAAAATTCACAGGATTACTAAAAACTGTAGAAGTTCTCTAACAGGATTTTTTTAAACCAGGTTTGTGTGATCCAATTTCTTGAATTATGCAAATAAAGGTTTAGTCTGTTTACAAAAAAAAAATCACTGGTCTAGCCAATGGAATTAAAACATGGTAATTTGTTACTTACTATGAACCACAAAAGGAATTAAAACATTATAGTAATTTGTTACTTACCATGAGCCACAAAATTACACATCTAAATGGAAGCTTTTCTTTTACGTATTTTTTCATATATATGCTATGAGTATATATGAATTTCTATATGTTTTTTAAGTTGGAAATTTTACTATATTTTTATTCTCATATTTTCCTTCCATTTCATCAAAAGAACTTTTTCTCAAAAGTAATAAATAGGATTTAAACTTTGTGATCATGTTCAGGCAACAAAAGTAACTATGATTTTAATTTTAACTTTTTAATTTGTTGTGTCTATAAATATCAAAATGTTAAGCCACTTTTTCTTGCATTAAGTATGCATTATTAGTAGTACACAATTGATGAAAAACTTGTATTATAATCTTTATAAAATTGATATTTTAAAAGTTATTTTATGAATTTATCTCAAAGAAAAGTAGGGGTCTGGAGGTATGACTCAATTTTACAGAACCTACCTGGTATGCAGAAGCCCTGAGCTTGAGCTTCAGCACTGTAAATAAATAAATGTATAAATACATAAATATATAAATAAAGCAAGCAAGCAATGGAGGAGGTTATGGGGTATCTTTCTAATAATTCATCTATTAATATATCAATAATTCTTATTGCTAAAGTAAAACAGTGTTTGGTATAAATTGTTATTAATTTTTGCTATAGATATGAATATTAAAAATCAGGTTTTTATAAATAAATAGAAATAGATGAAACAATGTAATTGAATTCCAGGAACCATTTCTATGTTATGTTTCTATGTTATAGTATCAAAAAATATCAAATAATTTTCGGGACTGAGGAGGTTGCCCAGTGAGTAGAAGCATGTGTCATGCAAGCATGAGGACCTGAGTTCAATCTCCAATATATGCCAGTTATTTTCTCATTGCTAGGGCAACCACATACCCAACCAGAAGCATTTAGCAAAGAAAAGTTTATTACAGCTTACCGTTTCAAAGGGAATTTTCATCATGGTGAAGACAGAAAGCCAGAGTCCAATTGTGACATCTGCTCAGCAGAAGTAGTGAATACTGAATGCTCAGCCAGCTCTCATGTCTATACAGTCCAGGAACCAGTCTACAGGGTGGTAATGCCCACTGTTAGGGAGGGTCCTCCTGCCTCAACTAATCTAATCTGCAAAATCCCTCTCAGATGTGACCAGAGATTCGTTTCCTTGGTGACTTTAGGTCCTATGAAGTGGAAAACCAGAGTAACAACCATACAGTACCCGTGTAAAAAACGGGGCATGGCTGTGCCTACCTGTAACCCATCACTGGTCTGTCAGTCTGGTCAAAAAAAAAAAGGGGGAGCTCCAGGTTCAGTGAGAGACTCTGCCTTAAGGAAACAAGGCAGAAGAGTGACAGAAAAGGACATCTGATACCCTCCTATGTTCTCCACAGGAACACGCACACACGTGCATATGCACCATGTACCACAATACACATATCAACACATTCCAATATTGATCATCATTATTACTATTATTACTATTATTATTATTATTATTATTATTATTATTATTCTCAGGGACTGGGATGTAGCTCAGTTGGTAGAGTGCTTGCATAGCCTGCACAAAGCTCTAGATTTTATCCCCATCAACACATAACCAGGTATGGTGGTACACACCAGCATTGAGAAGATTCAGGCAAAAGGATTACCTGTTCAATGCCAGCCTGGACCAGATAGTGAGACTATATCTAATAACATAAAAAAGTGAAACGTTTAATATTTAAGAAAAGCACAGGTAGTGATATTCAGAAAGAGGAGGGTTAGATAAATGGCTCAGTGGTTAAGGCACCTGTCTGCAAAACCTAACTAACAATCTAAGTTTGATTCCCCAGTACCCACATAAAGCCAGATGCACAAAAGGGGCACATGCATCAGGAGTTCACCCGCAGTGGCTGGAGGCCCTAGCATTCTCTCTCTGTATCTCTATCTCTCTCTCTCCTTGAAAATAAAAACATTTTTAAGAAAAAGGAGACAAAGATGAGAGAAAACTGAATAAAAACGTAGAGACATTTGAGACAAAAAAGAGAAACAGGTCACTCTGGAATTGGAAGAATGGGCCTTTGAACACAATGAGCTCAGCTCATGCTCTGAGTAGGATTCCTCCTACTGATCCTAGAGTACTGATTCCTCCATTAGCTCCCATAAACCAACTGCTCTGCCAAGCCCCTTATGGGATGAGCAATTTAATCATCTTGAAAAAATCATTTTCTTTTTCTCAGCTTCTATCTAGTTTCGTGTGTGTGTGTGTGTGTGTGTGTGTGTGTGTGTGTGTGTGTGTGTGTGTATTTGTATCTTCTTGTTCCTATTCTTTCCCTTTTACCTATGATCCATCTCTACAATTCCTGGAATCTAAGTCAGCATACTATAGAGATCCTTACACGTCCATGTGTATTACAGGACTATTCACAACAGCCAAGATATCAAACCAGCCTAGATGTCCAAAAACAGATGAATGGATAAAAATTATTTATGTACAAATATACATATATGCCACATATATTTCACACATAATGAAATGCCATTTAGCCAAAAAGAAATGTGAAAATATATCATTTGTAGGAAAATAGATTGGAGTGGGGAAAATCATGTCATCTTGTTAAGTGAAATGAGCCAGGCTAGTAAAGATGAATATTATAATTTTATCTAATATGCACAATCTTTCCATGTCTACACACATACACACATATATAAATATATATGCATAAATAAATGTATAGATATACACATATATGACATGGAAGCACAAGAGGAAGGAGACCAATGGAAGGGGGAAAGGAGAATAAGTGTACTATGGAGTTTTATATATAATAAAATACATTACAAAAAATAATAAAATATATTACATTCATGCTGAAAATGTCATAATCAACCCAATTATTTTCCATAATTAATATACACTAATAAAAATAAATTCAGTAAAAAAGGAAAATATTTTTTTATTTTATTATCCATAATTAGATTCACTTAATAAGGGAATAATGCGTTGATGTCTCCACTTCCCCTATCTCCCTCTTTCCTGTCTCCAGTCAGTTGGATATCCTCCTCCATGGGCAGTCTGGATCAGTCCATGGGGTAGGGGGTTGTGAATAGCCTAGGAGTTAACCCGGTTCCACCCCCCCTTTGCATGTTGTTACTGAGAGGGCCATGTCTCTGGATACTCTCCCCCACCACGTCTCTTACAATCTTTCCGCCCCCTCTTCCGCTCAGTTCCCTGGGTCATGGTGGGTGAGTATTAAGGTTTGCTTTGTTGTTGAGACCTTAGGAGCCTCTGTACTTCTGCTTGAGGTTGTATTTAAAATTGTTGGTGTCTGTTTCACTGGTTCATCCTGGGTTGATCGATTGGCTGTGGTTATAGGTCTCTTGCTTATCCCATCACTGCCTGCAGGGTTCCGTGTGGATCCTCCATGGTAGGTCTGGGGTGGCGCATCTCTTGCCAGGAAGACAGCTGTCAGCCTGTGGCTCAATGGTAGGGCTGGAGGAGCCACAGCTCTCTCTCTCAGAGCCTTCTGAAAGATACAAACAGAATATCCATCGGAGAGTTAGATCAGTATAGGTTAACTGAGATACACTTTCCTGAGTTAGCTAGATTCTATTGTTGGTAGCTTTTTGTAAATCACTTGTAAAGTGAATTTCTCGTTGGGGTCCTAGGATTTGATTACCTATGTAATTTACCCTGAAATCCCAGTTCCAGTCAAGGACTCCCCTTCACTGAGTGGATTTCTTGGCTGAATTGTCAGCTGTTGATTGCCCCAGGTTTTGGTGCCTCCATTGCACAGGTGCTTTCTTCGTGGTTCGCTGTTCTCTCCCAGTAGGCAGTGTGTTCAGCCTACTCATGGTGGCCAACTTCGTTTCACGACAGTGTTCTCTGTTTACTCCAGCTGTCGTTGACCAGTTTCCCCTGGCAGCTTATGCAGGGCCTTCCAGCTCTGCACTAACTACCATCTGGGGGCTGGTTACCATTCTGGACCTCGTAGGGTCTCTCGGTGCTGATGGCTTTCTGTAGTTCTTCAGCAACAGGATCGTCTCAGGCCTGGGGTGGGTAATCAAGAGCTTTGACAGAATCCTGTCGTGACTTGGGGACCTCATGGGTCACTTTGGTCAACATCTCAGTGAAGGAAGGATTCTGTGGCTGGGACCAGGAGCTGCTAGACTGATCGGTTTTTCACAGACTTAGACACTCTCCCCTTCCATTCTTGTCCCCACTTGCCAGATGATGCCCACTCCATGCTCATTAGTGAACATTGTGCCCACAAGGATTTTATAGTTTAGAACCAGTTTTGGTTCAACTTCATGTTTAAGACATCCCCTCCCCACCCCCCACTTCTTACTTCTCTTTCCCAAACTCTCGATTCTGGCTGGTTTGCTTAAAGCTTACCATTATCCTGGTTAGGAGCCACCTATGAGGGATAATATTTGGCATTCGATTCTGTGATCTTTTGAGTGTTCGCTTAGTAAGATCTGCTCAAAGTCAGACCATTTTTTCCTAAATTTCGCTATGTCATTTTTCCATCGTGTAAATATACCATAGTTTTGCTGTCCATTCCTCCATGTATGGGCATTTGGGTTGATTCCAATTCTTGGCTATTATGAATTGAGCTGCTATAAATATAGTTGTACAAAAGTTTCTGTGTCGAGATGTGACATCTTGCGGGTAGATGCCTAGTAGAGGAATAGGACTAGAATACTATGCTACAATTAAAAAGAACAAACAAGTGATTCACATGGCAGAGTCTGAAATGTACCAGGTGAGGTGCAGGGTGCTGACCCCACAGTATTGTTCGACCGAGAAAGGGCAAATGTCCACAGGGACTTTCAGAGCCACACTTGCAAGGAGCTGCTGGTGATTTACAAACTGGAGCAAGGGAAAGCTGAGGGGAGAGATGGGCTGTTCTGTCCTTCATGGTGACATCAGTACACTTGGCTTCACAAGCCTCTAAACCCAGAATTACACAAGAATGGGTTTTACTGCATGTAAATTTATAAAAATTAATTTTAAAATGTTTAATTCTGATGGAACAATCTTCTTGAGTGAGTTAAGGTACTGTCCCCATCTTCTACGTGTGCCCAGACATTCACAGCCTGAATCAAAGCCAAACCAATTAGATCTTGTTTATCCTGTGAAGTCTGGGTTATTAGTGGAAGAAGAGGGAAATGACAGCCATCAAACCAGTGCTATTCCTCAAGCACAATGGGAGCTTCTCCTATTACTGGTTTTTAATAATTTCATACAAGTATATTCTGCGCTTTGATCATATGCCCCCCATTACCCTCTTTTATCTCTCTCCGACTCCCACTAAATCCCTGTTTCTTCCTAAATTCTGCTCCTACTGATTGTGTGGTGTCTGTGTGAATGTGTGTGTGGGGGGGTGAATGTGTGTGGGTATGTATGTGTGAGAGTGCGTGTGTGTGTCCCACTGAGTTAATTAGGGTCATAGCCAAGAGCATGGAGGACTATCCAGTGGGTATAACCACTGAAGAAATGGTTCTTCCTCCTTCAGCAACCATTAACTGCCAAGAGCTTACCCAGGAGAGGTGGGATCTCAAGGCCCCTCCCCCACTCATGTTGGGCTGTTGAAGGGCCCAGTCCTGTGCTGCTCGGATGAATGTAACAAACCTACTGGAGTAACACAGCTACTGTGAGCGTGTGAGTGCAAGAACCATGCCAGGCTCAGGAGAGAGCATTTTGCAGTACTGACACCCAAAACATCTTTCAGAAATGCCAAAGAGACAAGACTAAGTTTCACATCATTTCCAGACCTTCCAAGGTAGAGCCATTAATAATTAGTGAAATGATCCCCCAAAAATAAAGCATAAGAACATGACATTTCTACAAACTACTAACTGGCAAACTCCGAGTGGCTGAGAACTAAATATGGAGCCCGCTGTCCTCCCATGTTACCATATCAATGAAGCGGAAAGCAAACACATGCCCCTGATCACGTGACAGTGCAACCCTGAAGAAACCAGGGTGAAATTGATTAGGTCTGCAGCTGTGTCGATTGTCACCCATCAATCAACAGTTAGGACCGGCTGTACTCAGAGCCTCTGACAACCAGTCCAGTTTAGACTCGTTCCCGAGTGACAGTGGTGATTATTTTTATCTTCTAATGTTATACTTTAACTAACTCACTAATGATTAAGACAGTTTTAAATACTGAGCAAGCCCCACTAGCTAAATGGCTGTTGCACTTTAGTTAACATGCAAAGGACGTCCGCTCCCTGCAGTTAGCTAATAACGCATTATAATTAATAGCACTCAGGGAAAGTGTCCTGTCAGCGAAGCCCTGGGGTTGTTTGCCTAATACAGCAAGATGCTCTCCATAGAGCTTTTTCCGTTTCATCGACTAAGTAACTGGCACTGTCCCCACCCTGATTCTGTACACTCTCAAAGTAAGTAAGTTGCCAGCTCCAAAACTCATAATCCCTTTTTCATTGGAATTTTCTTGAATTGACACATGGGATGCCATCATGATAAAGGTGAGTAACCCCAATCTCACTTACACATCTCTAATTCTGCCTGGAGGAAGTCTAGCTGCCTCACAATGAGGGCACCAGCATGCGGAAGTCCAGGGATAGTGAGTCATTCTCTCCTCCCTAACTTACATGCATGTGTGTGTGTGTTTTCCTGCATTGTTCCATTATTTTTTAATTAGTAAGAATATATATATATATATATATATATATATATATATATATATATATATATATATATATATATATATATATATATATATATATGGAAACCGATCTTAAGCACCTTAAACAATTAACTACATCACCTAAAATCCACTTAGCTGGATTATACAACGGGGAGTGCCAGTTTCTGAGGACAGAGCAGTTCAGTGAAATGTAAGTAAAACAGCAGCAAATAGGAACTGCCAGGTGGCAATGGGCATCCTGCTTTCTCACACTGTTCTCACCGTCAGCAGGAGCACACGGAGAGCTATTTCTGGAAATCCAGTGCCCATCCTCACATTTGCCTGCGGATCTCTGTCCTCCTCCCTCGCTCCCTTCATGTTCCAGGGAAGAGAAAACAATGAGGTACCTGTCCTTCACTTCCTACCTCCCAAAAGCAGAAATCATGTAAATATGAAATATTCAAATGGAGGGAGCAAAATGAACTGCATATAGTAAAAACACGAAGCATCATTCTACTGGTTCTGTAATTGTATTAAATTTCAATTTTAATCAAGTTATTAGAAGTTTTCTTTGTACTAGGGGAGAAGAGAGAGGAAATGACAAAAACAATCTTTGTCTGAAAAAATGTCATAATGAAACCTCGTTCTTTGATGCTGATACATTTTTAAACAAAAAAACGAGTGAATGAGAAATCTGAGTGACAGATAATTAAACAGCTTGCATGAGCTCACCCAGCTGGCACAAGTAAGAGAAGATTCAAATTGAAGCTGGTGGACTTTGGGCCCCTGTTCCTTGCTCCCATGATATGCTGTGTCCAGTCGCATTTATAAATTTTAACAGCGGGCTGGAGAGATGGCTCAGCGGTTAAGACACTTGCCTCCAGTGCCTAAGGCCCTGGGTTCAATTCCCCAGGACCCACATAAGCCAGACCCACAAAGTGGTGGCCGTGGTGCGCTCTCTCTCTCTCTCTCTCTCTCTCTCTCTCTCTCTCTCTCTCTCTCTCTCTCTCTCTCTGCCTGAAAATGAATAAATAAAATATTTTTAAAATGAACAAATAAATAAATTTTAAAGCAAGTAAGATGAATCCATGACTTTACTTCCTTTTATAAGGTGTCTGTGGCACAAGCCAACTTCTAAGCTCTGTCTCACCTTGCCCTCATGAGGCATGGATGGCAGTCACTCAGTGTGTGCTGTTGGACTCGCAGCTTCCAGGGGGGTCAGAAGCAGGTAAAAACTGTTGCTCTGATATAAGTGTCTCAGAGATGAGCTCTCCAGTTTCTCCCCATCTTAGCTCTGCTCTCACGGGATGCTGATGTGGATGAACCTGAGCACTGCTTGGCAGCCCCTCCATGGGAAAACCTGAAGGTTAAAGGGAACCGTACTCTAGAGTGTAGTAATTCACACACTCTTGCTTCTTTTTCACCAGGATGAAGAAGA
>PVHP010039795.1:0-16117 GCA_004024765.1 Zapus hudsonius | reverse complement strand
AGTCACTAAGTGACTGAGGTTCACGATAGAGAAAGATGGGCCCATATGGAGACATTCCCGGGACTGCAGCCCGGGGAAAGGGGGAACGGACATGCTTTGCTCTGGTCCAAGTAAAAGTGGGAGCAATTTTGGTTTTAATAAGAATAATTCAAGAGTGGTGGTATATAAAAGTAGACTTCTTTTCTGCATGGCATAGAAGGGAATACGGGGGCCGGACCGTGCTCTGTGCGCCCCGAGGCTACCAGACAGTTGGGCAGGTTAGGCAAAGAGTTCCACTGACGCCAAGGCCAAGAATAGTACGAGATGGCAGAGAACTTTGGTGGGGAATTCTTAGTTTCTCTCCTTTCCATGAGATGCAATCTGGAGGTCAATGTTTGTTATGGAAAACTGCTCATGTTTTCCTAAAGACTATAGAGCAGCATATTCCTTGGTTTCTGGAGCAGACGGAGGGAACAGTGGGTAGGCAACGGGTTCGCGATGGCATGCCAGGCCTGAGCGAGTTGGAGCGTGCGTGGTGATTGTCACGGCCACCTAGGCCCAGGCGTCGCGCTTCCACCCCACAGAGAAGCATGCTGAAGCAGTCTGGTCCCAAGGACTGCGTGACCAGCCAGATCCAAGGCGGCCAGGCAGGCCAGCAACTTAAACAAAGAACTCCGGAAACGCCCTGGCCAGGCCAGGACGAACTGACTGGCCTAGAAACTTGGAATTCCTTAGTTTTTTTTCTTTTCTCTGATATACAAATTCAGCCCCACGCAACAATAATTTATAAGGCTTTCTTTCTGTCTATACAGATGTAAAAGCAAGCTAAGCCTCTACTATTTCTCTAAATATATATGTAAAAGTGATATTTTTCAGTCAGTCTGAAACACAGGTTTCCACCTTGTTAATGCAAGCACCCTGGGGCTGGAAAAAACAATGGTCACTCAGGGCTTGCCCCAGGGAATACAGCCTTTTGTTTGTAGGAAAACCAGCAACTCAAAAAAATTAATTTTTGCCTTTATGATTTTGAGCTTTGCCTCTTTTTTGGTTATTGGTCTTTATTGCCTATAGACTAAAGAATCCGATATGGCCATGAGGCCTTTCCCCAAGAGATGTTTGAGAAGGAAAGGTCCTGCAGGATGAATTCAGTTGACTTGATGTCAGACTCTCAAGGCTTGGAGGTCTGAGAGACTTAATTAAAATTTATAAGACTTTTTCTCTGTCTATGGATTTGAAACGGGTTGAAAATCTCTGGTTTGGGTTAAAAAATGTCTGCTAAAAAAATCTTTGGTTTGGGTTATATATACAAAAGTGACATCTTTCAGTCAGTCAAAAAAGACAGGTTCTTTCACCTTGCCAAAATTCCAGGTGCAAGCCCCTTGGGCTGACAATGGAATAACTTAAGCAAGGCCAAACCCCAGGGAGGGTTAGCCTCAGGGAGTACAGCCTTTTGTTTGAAGGGAAGGCCCTTCAGGGTAAATTCAATAGATTTTATTTCTGGTTGATTTGCAACTGATTTGATTTCTGGTCAATTTGTGATTAATTTGGTTTCTGGTCAATTCATAAAATTTTTTCTTCTTTAAAATCCTTGTAACACATGAGAAAGAACGGAGACAGGAGGATGACAAAATGCTTGATTGAATCTACCAATGGGAAAATTGCCATATGTATCCAAAAGTTTCAAGGTAACATTCTAAAATAAGTAAATGTGAATGCAGCTTGTCTCAGAGATCATTATGTTTTGCATATACTATTTTAAAGTGTGTAACATGAAATTATTAGCAGGAGATATCTTATAAACTCTATAAATATGTGCTAATACTACATGGGTTGCCAATTCTCCAAAAATGATATTTATAGAGGTGTTACATACGAGAAATGTCTATGGTTTCTCTGAATTCTATAAGGTATAAAAAACTAAAATATAGTAAAGATAAATATGTGTTGGATGTCAATTTTCCTATGAAAGCAATTACTAAGGCTCATGGACTTAACAAAAGAAAGAGCATATACTTTTGTGCTCCACTGGCTTTTGACTATGGGACAAGAGCTGTTCCTATTGCCAAAATCCAGAAACAGACATATTTTCCAATACTTCCTCATAAGACCGTCTGGCCAATGGGTTTATGACGAATGAAAAGGAAATATACAAGGAGAATAAAGTCCATGATTGTATAGATAAACTGAGTCAAAGAAAAAGACATAATGTTTCTTTTCTCATCTATTGCTCAATGGATAGAGACATTATCTGCTATAAGTACTATATATTTTCTGCTTGCTTATAAATGAAAAAGAAGGGGGAAAATGCCCCTAGAAAGTGTCTTTCTTAATTTTGGGAATTTTGCAGAAAGACCAATCATGGCAAATTATAAAAGAAATGATTCTCTAGCTTAAGTTTTTATAAAACAGAGTATAGATGTTCTTTTGCTCAGGCTAACCACTGCTAACACTGGACCTGATCACTCCAGTTATAGCTGTTGGTTCAATGACTAAATTGTTTGTGGATTAAGAAATGCGCAAGAGGAACTCTTGAGGTACTCACCACGACTACCTATGTTTCTTTGTCAAGGACAATTGAGTTTTTGGGATGGAAGTTGCTTACTGGTATTGATTTTCTAGGATGGGTTCTCACATCTAAAAGCATTGTGAGTTTTAAGGAGATGGTTCTATTTGTTTATGCTAATACTGCCAGGTGGCCATCATTTTACTTGTAAGGTTTAATTTCAGTCATTGTGGTTTCTATCCTCCTATCAGATAAATGTGTTGGAATAACTTAATTAAGCTAACAACATTGGTTGTCACAGGTTTTCCTTTTCAAAAATTTGGCAGGACACTGCTCTGCTTTGTTGCGGATGATCGCAGAGTTCCCATCTAAGATATTATTTCGACAATTGTCTTATTTTGTGTGTTGAACTAACTCTTTAAGATATTCCCCACACCATGGTATAGGTTTAGAATACTAAGTACAGTACTGCAGATACCTCAATGTATTTCAGTTCCTGTGGATGTTGGTTCTCCTCATACGTCAATTGCAGTTCGTAAAAAGAGAGATTTTGGAATAACTTCCATCATTACTGCAATAGCTGTTTCAGCTGTGGTGACTACTATGGCTGCTGTCGCTTTTGTTACTTCAGTTTCTACAGCACAGACTCTCAATAATCTTTCTTCTGTGGCTGCCCAAGCTCTGAACATCCGTGATCAATTAAATGGACAATTTAAAACTGGACTTATGATTCTTGATCAGCAAATTGTTCCTGTGCAGAAAGACTTGGTATCGTTGGACAATTAATGACATTGTGATGTGTTTGTTCTATTGTATTCGTTCTATTGTGGAATGTTGTATAATTGATGTCTTGCAGCAAAAATGTCTAGACAATCCGGGTGTGGTGGTGCACATCTTTAATCCCAGCATTTGTGAGGCAGAGGTAGGAGGATCGCCATGATTTCGAGGCCACCCTGAGACGACATAGTGAATTCCAGGTCAGCCTGGACTAGAGCAAGACCCTACCTCGAAAAACCAAAAAAAACAAAATGTCTAGACAGCTGTCATATATGTTAACTAGTCATTGGACTTATGAGTTTATTCTTTATTGCTAATTTATGAGTTTAATTCTTATTGCTAAAGTGCATATCCCGACTATAGCATCTATGATAAGAACTCTTGGTCTGATGTGCATTAACGCTTTGCCAATCTCAGATATGCCAACAACTGTAAGAACAGCTAATTAAGCAAGCCATGTCAGCTATGGGTGACCGATCTTCCCCCCATATATGGCTTAAAATGCTGGATTGGTAGTCAGAGATGGGTAAGATCCATGGAAATACATATCAACCTAAGACAGGTTTCTGACGCTTGGAGGTCAGAATTCCAATGACGGGTAAGAGTGTAATTTGCCATGGACAACCTAAGACAGACACGATCCTGAGCCATTTTTTTAATAAAAGAAAAGGGGGATATGTCAGGGGCAAAAGCTTTTGGGGGCCTTTGGAGGCACACCCTGGCTTAATCTCAGGACGGCACTTGACAGCTTGCCACGAGGGGCTTAGCTTAATGAGTTTCAGGAGGTGATCTCAATTGGCCATTATGCACAGGTTCTTACCATTAGCCCTCTGATTGGCCAGGAAGCTCTATATATTCTGCCTCGTTCCCTGCAATAAAAAAGCACACGTATAAGCATGAGGATAAACCATATTAGGTTCAAAACTATAAAATCCTTACGAGCATACTGTAACCTATTGAGAAAGTAGTGAGCATCGCCTGGCAAGAGGGGCCATGAGTAGTAGGGGAGATAGTCTAAGCCTGTGAATAATTAGATCAGCTTGACAACTCCTGGTTCCAACCACTGGTTCCTTCCCTCACTGAGCTGTTGACCAAAGTGACTCATGAGATTCTAACAACAAGACAGAATTCTGTCAAAGCTCTTGAGTGCTCTCCCCAGGCCTGAGGCAAAACCCTGTTACTGAAGAAACCACAGACTGCATCGATCAGCATCAATAAACCCTTCAACGTCCGGAATGGAATCCAGCCCCCAGAAGGCAGTTAGTGTAGTGCTGGAAGGCACTGCACAGGCTGCCAGGGGAAACTGAACAACGACAGCTGGAGTAAACAGAGACGATTGACACGAAACACAATCTGCGGCCATGAGTAGGTTGACCACACCTCCTACTGGGAGGGAACAGCAAACCAACAAAGGAGCACTTGTGTAATGGAGGAGCCTGGGCCTGGGGGAGACAATCAACAGCTTTCAAATTCGACCAATTTTCCACTTAGTGAGGGGGACCCCTTGTCTGGAACTAGGGATTCAGGGCGATAGGCACTGGATCCTGTACTTTTGGGCTCCCAAAACAAGATGCACTATGGGAGCGAGTGACAGGGAGGCTACTAAAAATAGAATCTAGGTAATCCAGAATTGTGTATATTTGTTAACCTACACTGATCTCACTCTCCGATGGAGATTGTGTTTGTACTTTTCAGGATGCAGTGAGAGAGCTGGGGCCCATCTAACCCTACCAACCGACCGTAGGCCGATAGCTGAGATTCTGGCAAGAGAGGAGCCACCACAGTCATATCGTGGAGGATCCAAATGGAACCCCGCAGAGAATGACGGGATGAACAAGGGGCCCACAGCCACAGCCATTAAATCAACACAGGATAATCCAGTGAGACAGAAACCAAAGATTTCGACACAAAGACCCCTAAACTCACAACCTTAAAGCAGCCTTAATACTCATCCACCATGACTCAGGGAACTATGCGGAAGAGGGGGCGGAAAGATTGTAAGAGCCGTAGTGGGGGAGATTATCCAGAGGCATGGCCAGGAGAACCTGGCTGAATACTAGGCTATCCATGGTCCCCTGTCACAAGGACTGATCCAGACGACCCATGGAGGAGGTTATCCAGTGAAGGGGGGAGTGGAGGGCAGCAGGGAATTGGTGATAACAACTCATTGTTTGCCCACTAAATGTTTTAACTCATTATGGACAATAAATTAAAAAAAAAAGAAATCAGATAAATATGGAGAACATAATTTAGTGAAGGTAATCTTATCCCATGGTGAAAGTATGCAGTAGAAAACCCACAGAGAGCACTGGGGGGAGAAAAATGTCACTCTGCTATCACATATGACCTTTGTTGGACCATTCGTTCCTGCTATTTTGGGTAGCATGAACAGGTAGGTGTATGCTTTAATTGTAATTATTTTCTAAAATGGTCAGTGTAAAGATATTAACTTTTTTTGGCAAGTTGTACATTTCCCCTGTTTCCTAGAACTTTGATGTGAATAAAGAAATGTGATCATAAAAAAAAAAGCACACGTTCATCAACCCACAAGCAGTGTGTGTGTGTATCTGTATGATCACTGCCCCCGCGGGCGACGGGCAGTGATACAGGTCAGCCTCAACTACAGTGACACCTTCCTTGGAAACAAAAAACAAACAACAAACAAACAAAAAAATTGAAAGTGCCAGACGTGGTGGTCCACACATTTAATCCCAGCACTCGGGAGGCAGAGGTAGGAGGATCACTATGAGTTCAATGCCACCCTGAGACTACAAAGTGAATTCCAGGTCAGCCTGGGCTAGAATGAGACCCTACCTCGAAAAACCAAAAACAAAAAAAAAAATTTGAAAGTATATACCAGAGCCAACCATGTAGACACACATCTGTTATCCTAGCTCTCAGGAAATGGAGCAGAAAGAGCTTGAGTTCAAGGCCAAGTAACATATGAAGATCATGTTTCCCAAATGCTAGGATTACAGGCATGCATCACCATACCCACTTTATTTATTTATTTTTTTTTGCTTTTTTTAAAATTAATTTATGTATCAGAGCGGAAGAGACAGACAAAAAAACGATAGGGCTGGGGAGATGACTCAGCAGTTAAAGGTGCTTGCTAGCAAAGCCTGTTGGTCCAGGTTCTATTTTCCAGTACCTACATAAAGCCAGATGCAAAATGGGGTGTATGTATCAGTCATTTGTTTATAGTGGCAAGAGGCCATGGTGTACATGTACGTGCACACACATACATAAACTAAAAATATGTATATAAAACAAAAGTGGGCTGGGGAGATGGAGCAGCAGCTACAAACCTGCCAGCCAGCCCAGGTTCCATGCCAGACTGAGCCAGAAGAATCCAAAGCTCTCCAACCAGATAGTCTGATGTTCCTTTGCAGTCTGACAGTTCATTTCAGTGGCAAGAGACCCTCTTTCAAGGGTGGGGCACAGACACCTAGATATTGCCCTCTGACCTGCACACATGGGCATGTGTGTCCATACACCACCCACACACCCACACACACGAATAAATAAACCTTTTTACTGTTTATCTTTTTAAATATTTTTATTTATTTGAGAGAAACACACACACATAGAGAGAAAGAAGAGAGTGGGTGTGCCAGGGCCTCTTGCCACTGGCAAAGGAACTCCAGACACATGCGCCACTCTGTGTCTCTGGCTTTGTGTGAGTCCTGGGGAACTGATCCCAGAAAGATAGACTTTGAAACCAAAACCCAGTGCCTTTAACTGCTAAGCAATCTCTTCAACCCCAACCCTTCTTTTGAGACAGGGTCTCCCTTGAGCCAAGGCTGACCTGGAACACACTCTGGAGCCTCAGACTGGCCTCAAACTCATGGCAACCCTTCTACCTCTGCCTCCTGAGTGGTGGAAATAATGTGTATGCCACCATGCTAAGAAAGACCTGGAGAGATGACTCAGTGGTTAAGGCATTTGCCTACAAAGCAGAAGGACCCGAGTTTGATTCCCCAGGACCCATAAAGCCAGATGCACAAGGTGAAGCATGCATCTGGAGTTCCTTTGCAGTGGCTGGAGGCCCTGGTGTGCCCATCTCTCTCTCTCCTTGTCGGCCTCTTTCTCTCTCTCTTGCTCTCTCAAATAAAATAAGATAAAGAAATAGTGATATTAATTTTTTTAAAAAAAATTTCAAAGTAGCCGTGTGGTGGCACACGCCTTTAATCCCAGTACTAGGATTAGGAGGATCACCATGAGTTCAAGGCCACCCTGAGACTACATAGTGAATTCCAGGTCAGCCTGGACTTGAGCAAGACCCTACCTCGAAAAACAAAAACAAACAAAAAAAAAAACAACAACAAAAAAACAAAAACAAAAACAAAAGAAAGAAAGCATATTAGATGAAAAATTTCAGAAATTATTTGTAAGGTGTTTTGTTTTGGATGTATGCATGTATGTGTGTGCACACAGGTGCATGTGAAGGCCAAAGGACAACATGAGGTATCGGTCCTCAGGGACAGCACACACTTCCTTTGAGACAGGGTCTCTCACTGGCCTGGAGCTCACCAATCAGGCTCAATGGGCCCAGGCATCTTGTTTTCACCTCCTAAATGCTGGGATTACAAGTGTCACCACCCACCTTGTCATTTACTTAAACACTGGATTTGGGGCCTCAGGCTTGCAACACAAGCATTTTACAGATGAAGCTATCTCCTCAGCCTTGTTTTGGTTTACTGAGACAGGGTATCATGTAGCACAGGTGGCCCCAAACTCATTATGTAACCTTGAACTCTTGCCTCCACCTCCAAAATGCTAGGATTACAGACACATGCCACTATGCCTGGTTAAAGTTACAAATTTTGTTTTGTTTGTAATTTTCTTTTCATTTTGCCTGTGTTTGTGTGTGTGTGTGTGTGTGTGTCTTCATATGTGTACAAGTACATGTTGAGGAGCACACCTACCTCGAAAAACTAAAACCAAACCAAACCACATTTGAAACCAGGTATGTTGGTGAATTACTTTAATCCCAGCATTTGGGAGGCAGATGCCAAAAGATCAAGGCCAGCCTGGACCTACAGAGTGACTTCCAGGCCACAATGGCCTGGAGCGAGACCCTGCCTTGAAAAATAAAATAAAATAAAATAAAAATTTGAGTTGGGCATTGTGGCTCATGCCTTTAATCCCAGCTGAGATAGGGGGAAGGCCATGAGTTTTAGGCTAGCCTGGGTTAGAAGGAGACCCTGACTCAAAAAATTTAAAAAGAAATTGAGGGTTGGGTAGATGTGATTCAGCTGGTAAGAGCCCTTGACTAGGACCTGAGAGAGTAATCTTCACACACCTAAGCAGCTTGCCATATATGCCTGGAACCCCCATCCTGGGGGAGTAAAGTCCAGAGAATCCCTGAAGTTCACTGGTCAGCCAGTTTGGCTGAAAAACAGTGAGAGACTCTGTCTCAAGGAAACAAAGGGGAACTGTGTTAGAGGACACCTGACGCTCTCCTTTTGTACATACACCATACACATGAACAAATTAAAATTTGGGCTAGAGAGATGGCTCAGCAGTTAAGATCGCTTGCTACAAGGCCTGATTTCCCACTACTCATGTCAAGGAGGCCCTGGTGTACTCATTTCTCTCTCTCTCTCTCTCTCTCTCTCTCTCTCTCTCTCTCTCTCTCTCTCTCTCTCTGTCTCTCTCCTCTCTCTCCTTAAATAAATAAATAAATAAATAAATAAATAAATAAATAAATAAAATATTTAAAAACTTTAAGGAGCCAAGCATGATGGCTCAGGCCTATAGTCCCAATAGTCAGGAGGCAGAGGAAGGTGAATCTCTGAGCCTAAGGCCAGTCTGGTCTACGTAGCAAGTTCCACACCAGCTAGGGCTACATAGCCAGACCCTGTCTCCAATATAAATAAATATATATATATATATATATGTATATATATATATATATATTAGAGGCTAGGGATGTAGGTCAGTTGGTAGAGTTCTTGGCTAGCATGCATAGAGCCACAAAAGAATGGAAAAATAACCAGGAGTGGTGGTGCATACCTTTAATCCCAGCACTCAGGAGGCAGAGGTAAGAGGATCACCGTGAATTCTAGGCCACCCTGAGACTACATAGTGAATCCAGGTCAGCCTGGGATAGAGTGAGATGCGACCTTAAAAAAAAAAGGAATGGAAAAAACATTGCAGTATAAGTATAGTCATACAATGTGCCTGTGCCTCCTACCTGTGGAAATGAGGTAAGGGGGCTGGTTTGAAGGCTTTTCTGGATTTAAACAACAATATATACCACACTTGAGAATTCTACTCTGATTCACTCACTTGAAGACTACCAGGTTTGAGTAGGACCCAGATCCTCATGCTGAGATTAAAGTGGAGGGGTCTCTGAGCATTATGATCTAGGAATTATCAACTCCACCAAGTTCAAAGTGATATATCTCAGGTTGGACTTGGAAAGAACCAAAAGATATAAGTAATCTTCATAGCCATGTGGCCTCCTCTCCACCTATCTCAATTGCCTCAATATATCTCTTCTCAGCTCAGACCTTTGACCCTTTGGGCACCAAAATGACCAACTAATGTAGAAGAAAAACTCAGGGGCTGAGGAGATAGTTCAGTGGTTAAAGGTACTTGCTTGCAAAGCCTGTTGACCCATGTTCAATTTTCCAATGCCCATGTAAAGCCAGATGCAAAGTTGTACATGTATGGCACATGTACACCAACACACATACACGCACACATACAAACATGCAGATAGATAATTAATTAATTAAAAAAGAAAAACTCAGGGTTAGCTGGTAGAAATGAGAGTGAACCAAAATGAATGGTTACTGATCTCAAGCCTCACCCAGAGCCAAAAATAGTAGTGAGGAAGAAAACCTCTCAGAGGGTAAAACACATAGTAGACCTGGTCATGAACTAGGTGTGGAAGGAGAAATCAGCGACTGAGAATATGGATGCACATAGATTTCTATGCAGTGGTTAATGGTGGCTCATCGGGCAAGATCACGTTGAGAAATCAGCGCCAAGGAGATGTGGAGAAGTATGTGAGGGGATCTAGGAAAGTGGGCCAAAGTTGGAATTTGTCTCTTTTTGCTTCCCAATGTACAGCATCCTTCATAGACAAGAGAGGAAACAATATGGAAGACAGGATGGGTGGGGAGCTGCTTATTGTGCCTTAACTGCGTTCATTATTTTGAAGGTCTCTGTCATTTTCTCTACTAACCAAAGCTAAATTTGTATTTCTCTGCTTAAATTCCTTTTTCCCGTCTGCAGGCTTCCTCCTACCTGCAGGCTTCCTCCTAAAGATCACATGACCCTAGTTGTGGTTGTTACCTAGCAACCTGGTAATGCTAATTCCTAGTAACTGCCCATGCATTTCCTCCTGCAAGAGGATATTTACTACAATAAAATGGGACTTGATCAGAATTCTTGTCATATCCCCATCCTTCGGGTCTCTTGCCCCTTCCATTCTCACCCCTCTCTTAGGGTCTTCGTTGACTGACCCCTGGGCTGGGACAAGGATGACTAGCCCTGTAGATGCTGCCCACTTTTGTCTGAGGCCACCCCCAGTTGCACAATTGGTTTGCACGTACCTTAGCAAAGGAAGCAGGATGAATATTATTAAGGTTCCCTTTCACTGCAGCCGGTAACCAGATCCTCTCATTCCAACTCTAATGGGTTTGAGATGCATTTGTTTTTGCAAGCAGAGAGAAACAGAAAGAGAATATGGGCACACTAGGGATTCTAGCCACTGCAAATATACTCCAGATCCATGTGCCACTTTCTGCATCTGGATTTATGTGGTGTGATGGTTAGGTTTTGTTGTCAACTTGATCTTTTTAATTATCTTGGGTAGATCTCTCAGGATGTTTACAGGAAGGCAGCCTCTCAGTAGGAGGCAAGATGTAAAGAAGTTCAAAGAAGTCAGAACTAACCATCCTTTCCTGTGTGGGCAGTGCAGGAAGGAAATTCCAGAGACTCAGGAAGCCATTAAGTCTGGGGAAGGGTTGTAAGACCTCACCCTAAGGCTATATAAAGGGGAAGAAATTCTCTCCTGGCCTCCCTGCTTGTTGGCTGCTGGTGCTTGTTCTCGCATCCTGCTCTCCTACCCTTCCTGGACATCAGAACCCAGTTTCCTCAGCCTCTGCTATTGTTGGACTGTCATAAGCTACCCCAATAAATTCCCTTTTACTACAATCCATTCTGTCAACTCTGTTTCCTCTAGAGAACTCTGACTAATACATGTGGGTACTGGGGACTTGAAGCTAGGCCATTAGGCTTTACAGGCAAGTGCCTTAACCGCTGAGCCATCTCTCCATCCCTTGAGATGCATTCTTGTTATAGATTTTTATTCCCTGCCTCCAGCCTCAGTGATGGCCTGGCTGATCTACCAATCTGGTACCCAATTTATAAAAATTAGATGTGGCAATGACCACATTACTATGCTATCACATATAGCATCACTCCAAACTTGATGTGACTGGGCTGGGGTGATGAGGACTCAGCAGTTAAGAGTGCTTGCTGCATAAGCATGAGGGGTTGAGAAGGCTTGGTTCATCCTGGGCTTGAGTCCCTCAGCATTCACATAAACAGCTAGGTGTGACCATGCCTGTAACCTCAGTCCTGTGAGGAGTGGAGACCAGAGGATACTGGGGTTCACTGGCTAGACAGGATGATGGGAAACAGCAGCTCCAGGTTCAGTGAGAGACTCCATCTCAAGGAAACAAATGGTTGGATGATAGATAAGGACACTGATGTTCTCCTCTAGCCTCCGCACATGAGTGCATAGGATGTGCCCATCTGCACACACATACACCACACATACACCACACACATGCACATGCAAAAAATTGATACCTTCATATCTAATAAAATGTTGAAATGAGTCAGGCATGGTGGCACACATCTTTAATCCCAGCACTCAAGAGGCAGAGGTAGGAGGATTGTCATGGGTTTGAGGCTACCCTGAGACTACATAGTGAATGGGATTAAAGGCGTGTGCCACCACGCCCAGCTCACTTTAAAAAATTTTATTGATAGCTTCCATAATCATAGATCACAAACCATTATGATTCCCTCCCCACCCTCCCCCATATCTCTTCAATTAGTCTCTGTTTTTTTTTTCAGTGTCATCTTTTCCTCCCATTATGTGTAGATATTATCAGGCACTGCGAACTCATGAATATAAAGGCCATTTTGTGCCTGGAAGTTTGTGTTGTAGCAGTCCTACCCTTCCTTTGGGTAGGCTGTGCAAACTCTTTTGAAAGGAAATCAAGGAAGGAACCTGCTCTTCAAGGTTTATTTTGTCCCTGAATTAACAACATGGCTGTGTCCTGCATTGCTTTTGGAAGCATGAGAATTCATGTGTGGGGTGGGTCATGAAGTACCCATAGTTCTAGGAGCCATTGTTGAGATTTAATACATGGAACAGGGCATGAAGTCCCTGATAGACCAATGAAGCTGTTGGAAGATGGACCATGGTTTGCAATGGAGACCCGAAGATGTTTTAGATATACCAGGACTGTGCATGGGCTACCATGGAGTGCTGTTGGCTTGGGATGGAAGTTTTCCCCAGATACTCAGCCAAGCTGGAGGGGTGAATTGGACAGTCACTGGTTGTGACATCAGATTTGAACTGCGGATGTTTGATGTTTGCCTAATGATTGTTGAGTTTACAATGGTCTCCTTGTTATGTCTCATAGCAGTTGGAAATGTTTACTCTGTGCCATTATATGTTAAAAGCATGTATCTCATTTTGATTTTACAGAATTCACAGTTAAGGGACCCTGCCTTGTGTTGGGGGGATTATACATTTCCAGTTGTACGTGGGATAGTTATATCATGTTAGGCGGAATTATGATGTTGTTGCTGTCTTCATTTGGAAATTAAATATGATGTAAGGAGATATTGTTTGATGTCAAGTTGACAAGGGATGGGCTTGTGATGTTTAAGTTTTGTTGACAACTTGACCTGTTTAGTAATCTTTTGTGGGTCTCTGAGGATGTTCATAGGAAGGCAGCCCTCTCTGTAGGGGGGCAGGATGTAAGGAAGCTCAGGAGAGCTAGAAACAGACATTCCTTCCTGGGAGGGCAGTGCAGGAAGGAAATTCCTGAGACTCATGGAGTTAACAAGTCTGGGAGTGCTGCAAGACCCTGCTCTAAGGGTATGTAAAGGGGGAGGAAATCCCCACCTTTGCTGTTCTCTGTGTGTGGTGTTGGTGATGGCTTCTGTGTGTGTGTGTGTGTGTGTGTGTGTGTGTACCTGTGAAAGGAGGGCAGCCTCTTTCACTTTTATGGAACTTCCCCTGGTTCTGTAGCTTCAATACATTCTTTCCTCCCGTAACTGTGCCTGGTTTAGAGGTTCATCCCAGCAGTGTGTGAGCTATGACACACACAGTCTTGTGACCTCACATAGGGAAATCAAGTATATAAAAGGTAAAAGTTCAAGGGATAATAAGACCCACTGTGGCTGCTTTGGGGTCTCCATACACTGTAGGTAAATTCTTACCCCTAGAATAAGCGAAGAGCATCATCAGGGGTAATCCCAACACAGTGAGTTCTATCTAGGCAGCCATGGGGAGGTTGTCATGCTTTGGGGGCTCCATGTTGTAGTAAATATCACACTCTATTCTGTAAGTAACCCCAATAAACTCATTGGTTTGCCAAGCTAGTATTGGCACAATTATGTTTTGGTTTGTCATCTGAGCCCTATCTGGGATGAAGACATTTCTCTCCAGGGGAAAGTTTCCCATGACAAAGAATCAGCCAGAAAACATACAGAACTCAAGCGACTCACTGATATTCCTTATGGTGTTTTCATGGCATGGATAAGCATGTATACGTGACTTCCATGTCAACAACATGACAAAGGATAAAGTCGCATTAATTCACTGGTCTAGTATCCCTGTTCATGGAATAAAGATTCAAAATTTAAAATTTATATAGAAATGAAAAGGAACTGTAAGTATATATATATATGGTTTTCTAGGAATGGTCTTGCTCTAGTCCAGGAGGACCAGGAATTCACTATGTAGTCTCAGGCTAGCCTCAAACTCATGGCGATCCTCCTACCTCTGCCTCCTACGTGCTGGGATTAAAGGTGTTGATCACCATGCCTGGCTTTATTTGAACACTTTTTTTTTTTTTGAGGTAGGGTCTCCCTCTAGCCCAGGATGTCCTGGAATTTAGTATGTAGTCTCAGGTTGGGCTCAAACTCACAGTGGTCCTTCCACCTCTGCCTCCCGAGTGAGTGCTGTGATTAAAGGTGTGTACTACCACGCCTATCTCAAATTTTGAAAAAGAACAAAGTTGGAAAAGTTACAAAACTGATTCATAGCCAAATACTGGACTTTGATTATTTTATTTTGAGAAAGAAAGACACAGAGTGAATATGTGTGTGCCAGGGCCTATGGCCACAGCAAATGAACTCATGCAACACTTGTGCATCTGGATTTATGTGGGTATTGGGAACCATTAGGCTTTGCAAGCAAGTGCCTTTAACTACTGGGCTATCTCTCCAGCCGCAAATGCTGGACTTTGATTAAGAAAAGTTTTACTGAAGCTGAGGCTATGGCTCAGTGGCTAAAACACTTGCTGCTCAAAACCCATGTAAAGCTGGATTCAGTATTGCACTTGTCTATAATACCAACCCACCTGTGACAATGGGAGGTGGAGATAGGAGAATGCCAAACTCAGCTAGTCTTGTATCCATAACAAGAGAGACCCTAAGTCAAGGTAGAAGGCAAGTACCAGACACATCCCAAGGTTGTCCTCTGACCTCCACATACTTACCATGACACCATATCATACCACACACACACACACACACATATATACACACACACACACACACACATGCATACACACACACACATACACCATCAGAAAGGTTTTGTTGGGGCTGGAAAGATAGCTCAGCTGTTAAGGAGCCTACCTGCAAAGACTAGCTACCTGGGTTCAATTCCCCAGTACCCATGTAAAGCTAGATGTGCAAAGTGGCACATACATCTGGAGTTCATTTGGAAGGGCTAGAGGCCCTGGCACGCCCATTCTTTCTCTGTCTCTCTGCCTCTCTCTGCTTGCAAATAAATAAATATATTTTTTAAATATTTATTGTCCATAATGAGTTACATTATTTAGTGGGCAAACCATGCGTTGTTATCCCGACTTCCCCAATTCCCCCCTCCCCAAAATAAATATTTTTTTTAAAAAATTAGAGGCTTATCTGCCTCCTTAGCACAGTAGGCAGCATGTCAGTCACACACATAAAAACTGGAGGTTGGAGAGATGGCTTAGTGGTTAAGGTGCTTGCCTGCAGAGCCTAAGGACCTGAGTTCAATTCCCCAGTACTCATGTAGAGCCAGATGCACAAAGTGGCACATGTATCTGGAGTCCCTTTGTAGTGGCTAGAGGCCTAGTGTGCCCATTCTCTCTGTCTCTCTTCTCTCTATCTCTCTCTACTTGCAAATAAATGAATAAAAATATTTAAAAATTAAAGCTACAGTGATTAAGAAAGAGAAACAATAGGGCTGGAAGATAGCTCAGAGGCCAAAGGTGCTTGCTTGCAAAGCCTGATGAACCAGGTTCAATTCCTCAGCATCCACATAACGCCAGATACAAAACATGCCTCATGCATCTGATGTTCATTTGCAATGGAAAGAGACCCTGGTACCCACTCCCCACAACACACTTGCAAATAAATAAAAAATACAAGAAGAAGCCAGGCATGGTGGTGCACACCTTTAATCCCAGCACTCAGGAGGCAGAGGTAGGAGGACCACTGTGAGTTCAAGGCCATCCTGAGACTACATAGTGAATTCTAGGTCAGCGAGACCCTACCTCGAAAACCAAAATATATATATATATATATATATATATATATATA
>PVHP010039794.1:0-16239 GCA_004024765.1 Zapus hudsonius | reverse complement strand
AAGAAGAAGAAGAAGAAGAAGAAGAAGAAGAAGAAGAAGAAGAAGAAGAAGAAGAAGAAGAAGAAGAAGAAGAAGAAGAAGAAGAAGAGAAGAAGAAGAAGAAGAAGAAGAAGAAGAAGAAGAAGAAGAAGAAGAAGAAGAAGAGAAGAAGAAGAAGAAGAAGAAGAAGAAGAAGAAGAAGAAGAAGAAGAAGAAGAAGAAGAGAAGAAGAAGAAGAAGAAGAAGAAGAAGAAGAAGAAGAAGAAGAAGAAGAAGAAGAAGAAGAAGAAGAAGAAGAAGATCATGTGCTTACTCTAATTCTTTTAGTGAATGCTTCTTAACACAAGAAGAATGGGATTTTAGTGAAAAAAAAATCCCTTAACAAAGGGATGTGCAGAAAGGGTTTCATAAGGGTTACAAAGTACTCAGCCTGAATTATGATCTATAATAAGAATTCAGTAACCCTCTGTTAATTTTAAATGTCCAAAGTATTTGAAAAGATGAAATGAATGTTTTAATATGTATTTATTCGATAGAGATAGAAACAGAGAGAGAGAGAGAGAGAGAGACATAAAGGGTGTGCCAAGGCCTCCTGCCACAGCAAACAAACTCCAGACAAGTGCCACTTTGTGTATCTAGCTTTCAATGAGTACTGGCAAACTGAACCCAGGTGATCGGGCTTGAAAGCAAGCACTTTTAACTATAGAACCATCTTCCCATCCCAAAAATGTTCTGAGAACTATGGAATACTATTCATGGGCTTGTTCTTATTATTACTTTGTTGACTGATATCACCATGAGGATTTTGTACAGTTAAAAATATCAATATATTTCAGAAAAGGCCTAATTCTTTCAGATTAGTAAAACAGCATTTGTAGTGCATCTTTATGTAGAAAAAAATCATATGATTTCAACTCCACCAGCGTGCTCTCCTCTGCCTGGGCTAGGTGACCAAAACATTCTTAGAAGTCTCACACATGTTTAAGCCAGTCCCAGCAGCATAGAATCTGTATGGAAGATCTCCTTCCTACCACTTCCACCTGCTGGAAAATAAAAGTGTCACACTTTCATAACTGGGAACCAATGGACACAAACATACTACATACTTGGTGTCCTGGAAGACTTAGTGAACCAGCCACATAATCCATTTTCCTCAACGTAGGTTGGACTCTGTCTCACCCCCATTCCTTCTGCTTAGTTCTCAGACTACCATTCTATTTCCCACAGATGCAACTACTTGATTAGGGTACCAGTACACCCCCCCCCAAAAGACCTAACATTCTGCTATCTTCTCAAGGCATATCCTCTGGAATGGCTGTGGGTTTCTTCTCAACAATCTCAAAAAAAAAAAGTTCTGTTGCTGTTTTTTCAGACACCGGATGGAATGACCTGGAACTGACCACTTCCAAAACCAGGCATAAGGACTGGCGTTCAGAACCTACATAAAGCCAGACACAGTAGAGCACATCTGTAATTCCAGCACTTTCATGGCCAGATGGGAAGAGGAGACAGGAGAATCCTTGGATGCTTGTGGGCCAGACAGCCCATTATATGCAAGAGCAAACAACAAAGTTATCCTGTTTCAAACAAGGTGAAAAAATAAGGACTTACACCCAAGGCTGTCCTCTGACTTCTCTACACACACAGACACACACACACAGACACAGACAGACAGACAGACAGACACACACACACACACACACACACACACACACACACACACACGCACACGCACACACAAAGAGAGAGATTAAGGCTGTACTCCCTAGTTAAGCCCATCCCCCTTATCAAGGCCCAGCAAGCAGATTGGGCCATAATGTCTGACAGGGCAAGTTTCCCTTTCTGACCTTGGTCTTGGTTCTAGACTCACAGCAAATATAGGACCCTGAAGTAGACTCAAGGTGCCCTCTGTGCTTAAGAACTAAAATAAGAGAAACTCAAAAAGACAAATATCACATGGTTAGCTCCTGTGTGAGATCTAGATGCACACACACATTAGCGTAGAAGGGGGAACCACAAGCAGGAAGAAAAAGCATGAAAGGGTAATAAAGGGAAAGAAAGACAAAATGTCATATTTGTTTTCATAGGAAAAATCTAGATTTAAATGTGTGTATGAGAGAGAAACAGAAGGGGGACTGTTTGGGGGAAGAAAGGAGACCAGCAGTAGGTGGAGAGATGAGGAAGGACCACAGAGGGGACAAGAATAACGTGCAATGATATGTAAGGATGAAAATCTCATAATGAAACCGATTATTTTGTATGTTGATTTTAAATGATAGCAAAACATTCTGTAATTGAATAAGACAATCACAAAGGATATCTTCAAAACAATCAAGGAAGACTACAACCTTCGTAAAAAAACAATAATAATAAACAATAATTTAAAAAGAAAATAAAAGTAATTCTCAGGCAAATTCAATGAATACAAATTTATGTGTTTAAGAAGTGAAAAAAAAAAAGGGCTGGAGAAATGGCTCAACAGTTTAGGCACTTTCCTGTAAAGCCTAAGGACCCCAGTTGGATTTTCCAAATACATAAGTAAAGCTACATGCAAAAAGAGGTGCATGCATCTGGAGTTCACTTGCAGTGGCTGAAGGCTCTGGTGTGCCTATTCTCTCTGAATGTCTCTCTTCTATCTCTCTGCTTACAAATAAAATAAAAAATATTAAAATAGATATTTTAAAATAAGTTTTAAAAATCAGGGAAATTTCAATATAGACAAAGTATAGATGTTTGATGGGGTTTTTCCTAAGATATTTTATTTATTTATTTATGTATTTATTTATGTATTTATTTATTTATTTATTTATTTATTTATTTATTTATTTATTTGCAAGCAGAGAAAGAGAAGGAAAGATAGAGAATGGGTGTACCAGGGCCTCCAATCACAGCAAACAAACTTCAGATAAACGTGTCACTTTGTGCATCTGGCTTTATGTGGGTACTGGAGAATCGAACCCAGGTTGTTAAGCACTGCAGGCAAGCACCTTAACTGCTGAGCAATCTCTCCAACACTGTTTGCTGTTTCAAGGGTGATCTTTACAAGATTTTTTAAAGTCCTTAACAGTAAGAGATTTATACCTGAAATCTTTACCTGCAGGTGAATGGCTACCATCTCAGGACTAATGAGAATCTCAGGTCCAGTGAAGAAATAAGACCATAATATGGTCAGAGAAACCCTGAATTTTTCCACTTGAGAAAGATAGAGCCAGGAGAAAAAGAGCACGGAGTCTAGGTCTTTTCCTAAAGCTTATTCTTTCTCAATTTAAATGCAGCTATTTATGGACCATCTTTTTTTAATATTTTTATTATTACTTTATTATCCATAACTAGATACACTTAATAAGGGAATAATGCGTTGATGTCTCCACTTCCCCTATTTCCCTCTTCCCTGTCCCCGGTCAGTTGGATATCCTCCTCCGTGGGCAGTCTGGATCAGTCCATGGAGTAGAGGGTTGTGAATAGCTTAGGAGTCAACCCGGTTCCTCCCCCCTTTGCATGTTGTTACTGAGGTGGGCAATGTCTCTGGATATTCTCCCCCACCATGACTCTTACAATCTTTCCACCCCCTCTTCTGCTCAGTTCCCTGGGTCATGGTGGGTGAGTATTAAGGTTGCTTTGTTGTTGAGACTTTAGGAGCCTCTGTACTTCTGCTTGAGGTTGTGTTTAAAATCATTGGTGTCTGTTTTGCTGGTTCATCCTGGGTTGATTGATTGGCTGTGGTTATAGGTCTCTTGCTTATCCCATCACTGCCTGTGGGATTCCATGTGGATCCTCCATGGTAGGTATGGGGTGGCGCATCTCTTGCCAGGAAGACAGCTGTCGGCCTGTGGCTCAATGGTAGGACTTGAGGAGCCACAGCTCTCTCGGAGTCTTCTGAAAAATACAAACAGAATCTCCATCAGAGAGTTAGATCAGTATAGATTAATTGAGATACACTTTCCTGAGTTGGCTAGATTCTATTGTTGGTTATGGACCATCTTTTTTAGAGACAACTTCTAGGACTATCACAAAGTAAAGGACAAAAATAAGAATTCATAAAACAGTTTGGAATTTTTGGAAAATTACTTTATTATGTCTTGAAATAAGGTATAATATCACAAATGTATTTAAAGTGAAAGCATAGTTACAGGGATCCATAAAACATGCTATCAAGTTCAAATCACACTCAAGCTTAATAAACATATGCAGCAAAAGCTATTATTGCCATTACACTTGACTATTAGTATGAAATACATCCACCATCTGTACTCACAAACAGAAAAATTTTCACTCTTTTGGATCATATTGTTACTCAATAAAAACACTAGTATATTTTAAGTCCTAATGGAGTTTTAAGGCCTCTAAACCAAAATTAAAATTTCCAAGGGGAAGAGAATTCTGCAAAATCTTGTATCACCTTTTTTAATAGATAATAAACTTCAACTTTCTTACACAATGCAGAAGGTTCACCCTGCACCAGTTGTGTGCACGTGTGTAAATGCTTATCTCTCTTCATGAGAAATGACAGTCCCGCTGGGCCACCACCAGCCTTTCTTGAATACCAGTTAATGAGTCACTCAAACAACAAAGATGTTACCACTATTTCAGGCACTTCCAGAGGTCAGGGCTTCAGTGATATGATGCTGAGTCCTAACATCTAAAGAGCACTTCTTGCAGTATACAAAAACACAAAGAACAGAGTTCTCTTGCTGTCTTGAGCAAAGCTCAGTGAACTCATTTTTAAACAGAACAATACTATCATCCAGCTGAACTATTGTGGTGGATTGTTCTGTTGTTTTGCTTTGTGTCAAGCACTGTATTTCTGTTGGCATCACAGATGGTGCCTGCAATGATCCCATGAACCATGAGACTGTAGCTAGCCCCCAGCTTGGCAGAGGCGAGGTTTCTTAAATACCCATTCCTTCCCATTCACTTGTTCCATTGGATCTTTCCCAGAATCTCCTCTGAGTTCACTTTCCCAGCCTGCCTGTTTGGCAGTGATTCAAGCCTTCCTTCTGCGACTTTGCCTAGGTGCCAGAGTGGGTAGCATTCAAGGTAAGCATCATACCCAAATGGGTTGGGTGGGCTCTTTCCACCTAAGCCCAACATGCAGGATGACCCAGATGGGGCAGTGGACTGAGGGACCGAGGGCAGGAGACAAGGCAGTTCTACTTTGCTGAATTAAATAGATGGAGACTTCTAACTGCCTCAGATTCTGCTGAGGTGTGGGGACCCATTCACACAAGTTACGCTGTGTTTTCTCACAGTGAACAGGGCGGCCCTACAAAGAAGCTCTCTGACAGCCTGCTTGGGGGCCTGGGTGGGCTCTGAATAGTGAGAGCGACTTTCCCAGTGGAAATCAGATTCCCCACTTCTCAGCCATCAGCCACACCAATCCCATTTCTTCCCTGTCACATTGTCTGGGTGTTCACTTCTGACCAAGGAACCCCATTAATTTTCTGTGATGTACATTCCAAATGACATCACTTTGGTCCTTTGAAATTCAAAAAGGCTGGATGAATAAACCACAAACTTCAAGCAAATTGGCTGCCAATCCATCACATCTTACCGCAGCTTTTCCTCTGCCTCAAACTCCAAAGGAGAGCAGAAATTTCCCAGGCTGCGTTTGCAAATGAGCACAGATGCCTGAAATGGCAGCCCGTGTTGCTGTGTGTCTTCTCTGTCCAGGAAATGAAATGGTCCCATTCTCTATCTGGTATTTTAGTGATATAAATTTAACCTGTGCAAATGTTGTATTAAATTCCAAAACTTTTGCAAAATAATATGCATTTTATTCCTCATTCTACTAATCTGTTGAAAATATCCCTCTTGGCAACCTTTTTAGAAAAGCTATATGAACTACAACTCTTATTTAGATTTTATTGAAGTATTAAGAACATTACCTACCCGTATCTTCAACAGAGGTCCTTTTACCCTACTCCATTTCCCCCAAACTCCTTTATATAATGTCACAGCCACAAAAACTAGGAGCAATGCCCAGGCACAGTCATTCACCTTTCCTTCTGCAGTGAAAATGGCATTAGCATTCATGAATGAAAAATATATATCAAACTAATTACCTCCTTTTCTCCCGAAGTAAAAGACAATCTAACACCATTCTTTTGGACATAATGCCATTTATTTCACATAAGGGGGGGTCTTTGTGTGTTCAAAAAGATGGCATTTAATATGTGTGAATCAAAATCCAGATTAGCTAATTAACTGACATGTCTGAGAATGAAATGAAGAATCAATGTGCTGGGAAAATTGTCATAGGCACAAAAGAAATATCATGGCAGGTGAGACCAGTCCCTGAGGTTCAGAACTTTCTCTGCTAAAGAAACAAAGATGCTTTTTTCTCCTTTTTGGCAAAAGCATAAGACTTTGGTTAGCTGAAATTATTAGGAAATAAGTAATTGCTGGGTACTAAAGTTTTGCTGAAGAGCTGAAGGTAACTTCTTTAAATAGCAAAACTGTTTATCTTAAATATACCCCCTGCTCTTTTACATACAGTACATTCAACATTACTTACTCATGGAAAAACTCAGGAACATCAAAATTTATTTGCTGAAGTCCAAAGGACTTGATGAATCACTGTGGATTATCTGTGCCTTTGTTAAATTTCCTGTGCTGGATACATCTGACAATGACATCTGGCCTGACTTCTTTATTTCCTGATTCTCCAGGAGACTCTAGAAGTCTTAGTCTCAGAAAGGTAACATGAAGCTGAGTGGACCACCAAGATGTCATCTTTAATGATGAAAGATCTACCTCTCCAAGTCCCCAAATTTCATAGAGAGTCAATTAAGACATTCATCATGCAGAATTTAGCCTGAGGGATCCAATCATGTTCTTTTGAGGAGGAGGATGACAAATGAGAAGGTCATTTCTTTAGTAGTAAGTAACTTGCAACATGTGATGTTGACCCAGTCCTAAATGATTGCATCTTGAAATACAGAGGATGAAATACAAAAGATAAAATTCCAAAGTAAAGCTTTCTCACAATGATCCTGTGGAATTTTTTTTTTGAAACATCATAGAAGCAGCTCAGGCTAAGGAAGACTGGGAAACATTGATATTACACAAAGGTTACCAGATAAGACTTCCAGAAAAATCAATCTATTAATTGACTCTGTATTATCTCTCTGCTTCTGGCTTGTAAATTTTCTTGGAGCACTGAATTTTAAGCTTTATACCTGTATTTTTTTTATTTTTATTTATGTATTTATTTGTATGTATGTGTGTATGTATGGGCACATGTGGTAGTTTGAACGGAAGTCCCCCAATAGTTTCAAGAGTTATTAGTTTTTTTCCAGCTGCCTGACTGGAAGAGGTGTCACCTTGGCCTGGTCTATTAGGCTCCAGCCCTAAGGTATTTCTGAAGTGGATGTGAAATTCCAGCTATACATAAGCAAAGAGCAGCTGGAACTCAGGTCTGGAGGTCCTGCTGGTTAGAGTTGGAGCTTGCTTTTGGAGGTGCTGGTGCTGGGCCTCTCTCTCTCTCTCTCTCTCTCTCTCTCTTTCTGCTTGGATCAGTGAAATGGGGCCAGCCTTTTCTAAAACTTCCCCTGGATCTGTTATTTCAATAAATACTTTCCTCCCCAAACTGTGCCTGGTTTGCAGATTCATCCCAGCAGCGTGTGGCTTACTACGAGAGAGCATGCCAGGGCCTCTTGTCACTGCACTTGGAACACACAGATGCTTGTGCCACTTTCTGTGTCTGGCTTTATGTGGGTGGCTGGAGAAATGAACCCAGGCTGGCAGGCTTTGCAAGCAAGCACTTTTAACCACTGAGCTATCACCGCAGCCCCTATACCTGTACTTTAATTATATTAATTCTCTAGAGACTTGAAGCCACTTAAAGTGATTACAAACAAGCTTCTTTTCTTCTCTTTGTAAGCACAGATAGGCATATAGGATCACATGTTGTACAGGCCAGCCTCCAACTCACTGTGTAACTGAAGATGACCTTGAACTTTTTGGGGGTAACAATTTACTGAATACTTTTTATGTACAGTATATACAAGTTAGTATACTATGAGTTTGGTGGTTGGATTGCTATGGTATAATCCTGTAGCATCCACAGCCTGAGTGCTGAGATTATAGGTGTACACTACCATACCCTGTATATGTGATGCTGGGCACATGGGCTTCGTGAATGCTAGGTAAGTAGGCACTCTACCAACTGAACTACATTCCAGGATCCTTCAAAACTTATTTTCCCCATTACATAGGTAAGTCTTTACAAAATGGGCTTTGTGGTTTCTTGCCTATTTCACTGGACAACGCAAGGGCTCCCCTCCTCTCAGTGCATGGTCACACTTACACAGAGCCTGTACTTGATCATGGAAATGTAAGAGCAGAGCTGGGGATTAGAATTTAGATAATACCCAGCAAATTTCAATGCACCTCAGAACTTAAGGAGTACCTGAATTCTTGTCTATAAAGTTAAAGAATAAAATTATAGACAACCAGAGGATAAGGTATAGTGGGAGACTTTATTTAAAAGAAAATGGGAAGTTATAGAGATCTCCAGCCACCAGTGTGGGAAGAACACGTGGGAGAGGGTTTAACAAAATCTATCCTGTTTAGCTAAACAAGTAGAAAAAGGAAAGATAACAGAGGGCTCCCATCATGAGGAAAAAGGTTCATGAGGGAAAATCTTGAGCCCCCACCCCAGCCTTACCTTCCTAAGGCCTGGAAATTTAGAAGTTCTCCTCCTAGGGAGCCATGTGGAGAGAAGAAAAGACAGATTGGACTTTGTTTCAGTGACTTTTTAAAACCTGGGACAGGTAAGTCAGAGAAACAGCTGGTTGGTCCATACCTGGCCAATCAGTTTTAGCATCTAGGTTTGAGCTCTAGCTGGATGAACCTCCCACTCAGGGGGAGGGGGATTCAGGGCTGGAATCTGTTAGCTTGCCTAAAACTGTCACAGAAAAATAAGCCAACATTCCTTGGACATTCTCCCTAGCTAGATAACTGTGAAAACAAGTCTTCATGTCCTTTATCTGTGAAATACAGAGTACATACTACCTACCTCTGCACATAAGTAGATGAGCTCGAAAAATTCACTCAAAGGTAGATTAAGATTCTTGGCCTCTATATCAATTTTATCATAATTTTTGTACCTTCTCTATTTCTTGGCTTTCTTCTAAATATTATTCTGCTTTCTGCCTGACCATGTATATGTCATCTATCCTTTCTCATTTTCTTGTGTTTTCAGACCTCCTGATTGATGCTGTTATTTGTTTGCTTTTCTTTATTAATTTGAAAACAGAGAGAAAGAGAGGGACATAGAGTAGAAAGAGATAAAAACAGAGAGAACAGGTATGCCAGGGCCTCCAGCCACTGAAAAATTCCAGATGCATGCACCTCTCTGTGCATCTGGTTTTACGTGGATACTGGGAAATTAAACCTGGGTCGTTAGGCTTTGCAGACAAATGCCTTAATTGCTAAGCTATCTCTCCAGCCCCTGGTTTTGTTTTTTGAAACAGGGTTTCATGTATCCCAGATAGTTCTAGACTTGTAGCTGAGGCTGGCTTTGAATTTCTCACCTTCCTGTCTCTACCCCCCATATTCAGGGACTCAGGCATGTAGCACCATGCCCAGGTGTTTCCTATCCCTTCTAACTTTGGTGCATATTGTCAATAGAAAATGAAGCTTCTTAAAATATGTATAAAACAAAATAAAATGGACCCAGAATAGGGGCCTCCTCTCTGCCTAAAACCCTTCATGAACTAGAGGCTTTGTGCAGTTATTTGGGGCACACAGAAGTTTTCTCTCATTACTCAACATATGATTTCCATGTGTGCCACACCCTCAACATGAGGTAGGAGAGTGTATCATATGTCAATAGGTCAAAGTCATCCTACCTGAATCTAATGTAGTCTCTACCCTTCACTGCCTTCTCAGACAGGACAGGAGAAACTATCATAGATTAGAGGTGTAAGAGGTGGGTCAGCAAATGCAATATGGTCAGCAAGTGTGACATCCGATTTGAAGCATTTGACCCAGAAGACACTGTTATAAGACAATCATGGAACACTGTACTTTGTGTGTGGTGTTCAGGAATGGTGTTAATTGGGCTGTGACAATGATAGTGTGGTTATTTTCTTATTTATCTACTGAAGGTACATACAGATATATTCTCAAGTGAGAAATAAGATGTTTGAAATTTCCATTATCGAAGCCTAGCATCTAAAAATTCAGTAAATGAGAGTAAATAAGTGTGTGTGTGTGTGTGGTGTGTGTGTGTGTGTGTGTGTGTGTGTGTGTGTGTGTGTGTAAGGAAAATTGATTAACAAAAATAGCAGAATATTCTCAAATTCCGAAACTGAGAACAGGTAGCTAGAGCTTATTGTGCTATTATTCTCTTTACCTTTTCTAAGTCTGATACTTTGTCAAAGAAGTCTTCCTCATACTTGTAGGCAGATTTTTTTCATAGTATGATTTTAGTTCACACACTAAAGCACCATGCTCCCTGGGATAGAAAGCCAGGTGAAATATCCTAAGTCCAGTCAGCCATCAGCACCTATTGTCACCCACCCAGCACTTCTGAGAGGTTCAACTCAAGTTCAAACATTCCTAATATAGCCTTTGGCACCTAAATGTTTTACTTTTTATTTAATCAGTCTTGCACATTCTTAGTTACTATGAATTCCTCACTTAGGAGTCATGTCAATGTGTCATTTTTACTTTGCATTATATCTCAAATATTTTTACTGATATATAAATATGGCAGTAAATATAATTCACAGAGTGAATGGAGGGATACGATGAAACAGCCTGCTTATCTGCGTCTTATTTGAGTCGGTTCCTTTGCTCTTTCAAATTGGTTAAAGAGTGCTATTTTTAGGATTCCTCATTACTTCCAAGTAAAGTGTCTAGTTCTTTAATCATTTGCATCTGGTAAAACAGAAAAGTGCCAGGAGATCAGTAAACAGGAGTTCTTGCCCCAGACTCCGGCAATGAACTGTGAAAACTGGGAGAGGCATTTTTCTGCTCCCTGTCTCCATTACCTCATGTAGGAAATATGGCCAATTGAACCTGTCACTCTATGGGGGCTCTAAAAGTGCACCTACCTACAAGACACCCATGTCTTAAATTCAAGTCTACTTAGTTTTCATGAAAAAAAAAAAAACTACAACCTGACAGACATTGCTACCTGGGCCATCCTCTTGGAGCTGCAAGTTATACTCTTGGAAGCTAAAGACCTGTCCATTCACATTTGTACTTTTAAAACCATGCAGTGTGAGTACATGAGTAAGATGGCAAGATGCCCTCAAGGCTCCTGTTCTGATTCATGAACTGCTTTGTCCCCAGGAAATCCCAAAGGTAGCTACACAACATAACAATGTTTCTCACTTATAGTCCTCAATCTATCTGCTGGTTACAGTGGCTCACTGCAGCAGCACTGTGACGTGGAATTCTAGGGACTGCCTTGCTTAGCAGGGGTATCACAATCTTGGTTGGGGATTATTTTTGTAAACTGTTTAGAATTCCTTCATCGTAACCACCAACACAGCTTACACAGAATATCATAGAGACAAGATCAGATCCTCTCAGCCTTTCCAAGTATAGGAAGGTAGTGTGTCCAATCAAAGGCCCAAACACACACTCCATGATCATTTATCATGGACAAGGAAAACCAATGATCCAGATTGAGGGAAAGAGAAATGAACTGAATACTCACTGTGTGGCTAAAATCTGAAAATGGCACCTAGGAGAAATGAGGGTTGTTCAGAACAAAGGTGAACAGTGAACACGGACGGCATCAAGCTACTCCAGTGATTGTCTGGGAAAGCTCAAGCCTCAGAACTTCTAATGGACAGACAGGTGTAGAATTGTGTCAGTCCCTCAGAGTGCACCTCTGCTGGTGACCCCTGTCATGAGAGACACTCCAGTGTGGCCACTCGATACACCATCTAGTATCCCAGCCCAGCCCTTGCTCAGCCTTCCTCCTGCTCCAGCATACTGGATAGAGTAAGGACACTGGTCCGAGAAGCCTCCTTCCACTTACATGATTCTGAGTTTCTGTTATGTCTAACAAGTCAAAGCAGGTCTTTATCCCCTTCTACCCCTCCCATTATTGTTCTAAATTCTATTTAGAAGAATCCCAAAGCTGGAGGAATTTCTAAGGAACTGAACTGTCCATTTGAGTCCTTTGCTTGAGGTCTGCTTAGATGCTGAGAAAAGAGCCCATTGCCTGTACTCCAAATGTTACTCACTCCATTTGTATGCTGGCTACTCTCCAAATGTTTCTGTTTCTTCCCTCCTCTGATTTTGGGTACTCACTGAGCAGGGTTGAAAATACTGCCATGACAGCTGCCATGTGAGCATGTAAAGAACTTTGGGTTCCACACTCTAGATAGGGTGATGGATGGACCCTGAAAATAGAGCCCATCTGATAACCTGGAACTAAATGCCCATGACAGCTGATGCTTATCTGTCTCTCTAGCATGGCACACTCTGGGCTCCTCGGTGGAGCAGAATGGAACTGATCTGTCAGAGAGCTGTTCCTGAGCTGGAGGCAGCCTTCTGAACTAACAAGCCTGGAGTTAACTTCTGCCCAAGCACCCAAATTCACATCATATGGAGACAAGGAGACAAGATTCCAACCCTTGGGCAGATCTGTGAGTTGCTTGTCTCATTGCTATGACAGAGTGCCTAACAGAAGCAGCATAAAAAGGTTTATTTGGGTCCCAGTGTTAGTCCTTCACTGCCGAGATAGCATGACAGAGTTCACGGAACAGAAACGTATGATGGAAGCTCCTCACCTCTTGGAACAGGAAGCAGGGAGCTCCAGGCTAGAACTAGGATTGGATGTAACTTTCAAGGTTTGCCCTTAGCATCCCATTTCTGCTAGCTAGGTAACATGCCCTAAAGGTTCCATCACCTCCTAAGACACCACCCAGCTGGGATCCAAATGTTCAAACATGAGCCAATGGGAGATATTGTACATCCAAACCATAATGGAAGGTGACCAATGAGAGGCTCGTTAGATATGTAGGCAGCAGGAGTAAGGGGTCCTGAAGGATGATGGGAAGGTCAGTGTGGACCATGCTAGAAGAAGCATACACCAAGTACTAACCAGTCATCATGAGAAAACAGGAGCTTCCTTCCTCACTGCATGATTTACAGATTCTTCCCCATGTGCTTGTCTACAGTTTCAAACTTTCTCAGAACACATGGGGGTATATCCCAAATATCAATCAATATCCTATTCAAATGATAGTGCCAGATGCAGAGATCATTCAAGCAGGGCCTCAGTTCCTACTCTCCTGTTCACTCACATCTTCCTGTTACAGGGAAGTCAAGTCAATAGAATCATAAGCTCCTTCCTCCAGGGCACAACCAAATGAAGGCAACACCTGATAGCTGCTTTCTCCGCCATGCTATGCTATGCTGAATTTTTATAAGAGAGACACCTGGTGGAAGGAAAAATCTGGGAAGATTAATAAATAGGCAGAATAGAAAGAGGGAAGGAATGTTAGAAGACGATCAGGAGACACACTTGGCATCAAGGCATGGAACGGCCCCGGGAACATTTTAGACTGAACTGGAAGAAACCATGATGAAGCCTGGAAAATGGGTTCTAGGCCAGGTGTGGTGGCACACGCCTTTAATTCCAGCACTTGGGAGGCAAAGGTAAGAGGATCACTGAGAGTTTGAAGTTAGCCTGGGCTAGAATGAGACACTACCGTGAAAAAAAAAGAAAAGAAAAAATGGGTTCTAGGAATGTCTAGAGTAGAAAAGGTGAGAGGGATAACAGATTTGGGTTCTAGAAGAGAGATGTAGTGGTGTCGCTGTTGACATTATGTGTCTAAGATCCTGAACTCCAAGAGCAGTCTACTGGCTCCAAAACACAGACATGCACCATCTCCATGCCCACCCCCCACAATGCAGACCAGAAAGCATGAGAGTGCTCAGCCCTCAGTTTTCAGCCTCTGTCTCTCCAGTAATACATTCAGTTGTCGTACTGATGTTTTTATTCATTTATTTGGAGGTGGCAGTCTCTCTTTACCTGCAAACAAATGCCAGATGCTTGCACCACTTTTTGTGTCTGGCTTTACATGGGTGGCTAAGGAAATGAAGCCTGGGCTGACAGGCTTTACATGTGAGCAGTTTTAACTGCTAAGCCATTGCCCAAACTTCTTATTTGTTTTTTTTTTACTTTTTATTGACAACTTCCATAATTATAGACAATAAAACATGATAATTCCCTCCTACTTTCCCCCTCTCAAATTCACCCTCCATCATAGCCCCCTCCTCTCAATTAATCTCTATTTGCTTTCAATGTCATCATCTTTTTCTCCTATTATGAAAGTCTTTTGTAGATAATGTCAGGCATTGCAGAGTCATGAATATCAAGGCCATTTTGTGTCTGGAAGTTTGCATTATAAGCAGTCCTACCCTTCCTTTGGCTCTTACAATTTTTCCACCACCTCTTCTACAATAGACCCTGAACCTCAGGAAGTGTGATAGACTAGTCCCAGTGCTGAACATTCCATTGTTACTTTTCAGTACTATGGTATCTTTTGAGTTATCCCAGTGGTCACCATCATTTGAAAAAAAAAAAAAAGCTTCTCTACCCAAAAGTGAGAGTAACACTATTATATGGGTATGCCCATTTTTTAAATGCTCATAAGGCATTTTAGTGAGAATATTAATCAGGGTTGTCTAGAGTAACAAATCCAATAGAATGAATTGTAGTAAAAAGAGGGATTTTATTTGATTAGCTCACAGCAGTCCCACAATAGCAGTCTGTAAGCTTGAGAGTCAAGGAACCAGTGGGGGCTCAGTTCACATGGTTGGATGCCTCAGCATTCCCAATCCAGCGCTAAATGTCTAAAGACTTCCTGGGGAGCCACTGGACTTCAGTATAGGCTGGAAAGGCTGGGGAAGCTTCATTTTAATGCTGACAAAGAGATGCACAAGTCATTGGAAATTCCTTTCTGTACTGCTCTTCCAGGAAGGAATGTCTGTTTCTAGCTTCCATGAGCCTACTGACATCCTGCCCCCTACTGAGAAAGAGGGCCTCCTTTCTATAAACAACCTCAGAGACCTATCCCAATTACTATACAGATCAAGTTGACAACAAAGCTTAACCATCAAAAGTGTACCCCTTGCCAACTTGACATCAAACCATATCTCTTTACAAATAAAGACAGTAACAAGATCATAATTCCACCTAACATGATATAACTATCCCACATACAACTTGAAATGCATAATCTCTCCCTAACACAAGACAAGGTTCCTTAACTGTGAATTCTGTAAAATCAAAGCAAGTTGCATGCATTTAATGTTTAATGGCACAGAGTAAACATTTCTAACTGCTATGAAGCATAACAAGGAGAGACTGGACTAATGCAAGCTCAACAACCATTAGGCAAATATTAGATATCTAGAGTTTATGTCCATTATCACAACCAGTATCTGACATTCTCTGATTTTCCAATTCCACCCCTCCAGGTGAGTGGAGTAGGTGGGGAAAACTTCCATTGGGAGCTAACAGGGATCCATGGTAGTGCTTGCACAGTACTGGTGTATCCAAAACATTATCAGGTCTTGTTTGCTTCACTTTCTAATCAAGGACTTCGTGCCTGGTTCCATGCACTGCATTTCAGCAGCGGCTCCTCAAACATGTGCATTTCATGACCCACTCCACACATGCATTTTTCATGCTTCCAAAAGCAAAACTAAGTATGTAGGACACAGCCATGTTGCTAATTTGGAGACAAAATCAATCGTGACCTTGAAGAACAGGTTCCTTCCTTTCAGCTATCCCCTTCCAAAAGAATCTGCACAATGTATCATTCAGTCCTTCCTGGGCGGAAACACCTCAGGCATCCTTTTTATTGTTTCAATGTAAAGCAGTTGGGCTATCATCCTTAGGATTGCTAATGTATTGACAATCCCTACGCCAGTAAATTAAACTTTCTTTGAGATTTTTCCAACTTTAAATCTTAAAATTCTCAGTTCCATATCATTAGCCAAGCACTTCAGTCCATTACTTAAATTCAACCTTGGTCAAATTTTCAGGGCATGGGCAGTAGAACGTGTTAAGCTCTTATTCCAATAACTCAGGTCCAATAAAGTTTTCTATAGTCTCTCCTTCCCTTTAGAAAGTTCATAAGCCAAGACTCCAAATATAATTTTCTCTCCACTTAGCATTTTCAAATTCTAACTAGAATAGTCCATAAAACTTGGCTTATGGCTCTGGAAGGCATTTTCATTTGCAAGTACAAAATCCATGTTCATTCTTCCAGTGTACAA
>PVHP010039793.1:0-17331 GCA_004024765.1 Zapus hudsonius | reverse complement strand
AGCTTCAGGGACTGGGGATTAAGGTTAGTTTTCCTCCTTAAGTCTCTAGTGGGCAGAGCCCTGTGGGAAGAGGTTGGTCACTAGGGTCATATCTTGAGTCCAGGCCTAATAGGTGTGTGGGGAGCAAGTTTGAGCTCTGGCTGTTCATGCTTGATGGCTGTTATTTTTTTCCTCTCTCTGCTATGAATCTATGGAAGTGAGCCAGTCTCTTCCACCATGATGAAACTTCCCTGGGAATCTGTAAGTCTTAAATAAACACTTTTCTCCCCTAAGCTGTTTCTGGTCAGATGTTTGTTCAAGCAACAGAAAGGTAACTGCAACAGAAAGTAAAAGTGTTAAGTAGCCCACTGTTCCAATACACATAGTGACAGCACTGTCCTAAGTGCTTTCCATTTATTAACTCACTTCAATGACACTTTGAAGTAGGATGTTAATCCCTACATCTCAAACATAAACTAGATGTAGTTGAATTTTGATAAATCATTCTGGCAGTGCCAAGACACCTACAGATGTGCCCAGATATCCACATATGTTTGAGTGGCATCTTCTTTCTACAGGGACAAGGGCATGTGGTTGCAGAAGTTCTGTTTGTCCAGAGATGTATGTAGTGGTGCTACTGAGAGAAAACTAACTTACAAAATGCCAAAGGAGGGCTGGAGAGATGGCTTAGCGGTTATGGCATTTGCCTACAAAACAGAAGGACTCACATTCAATTCCCCAGGACCCATGTAAAGCCAGATGCACAAGGTGGTGCATGTGTCTGGAGTTTGTTTGCACTGGCTGGAGGTCCTGGTGTGCCAATTTCTTTCTCTCTGTCTGCCTCTCTCTCACACACATTCTCTCTAAAATAAATAAATAAATAAATAAATAAATAAATAAATATAAATAAATAAATAAATAAATAAAAATTTAAAAAATGCCAAAGGAATGCAACAGGTGTACAAGTGCTAAGGGCAAAGCACAGGGCATAAGCCCTTGTCCCTAAAAGGAAGTACTTGATGTCCTTTGTCTCATTCCCCTCAGGCAGACCCAGCAGGTGTTATCCAAGAAATGGAACTGCCTGCCCTGAGAGAAGGCCCCATCTCACAGCTCTGTCTTGGTCAGCTTCATTTGGTCTTAGACTACAGCCTCCACCTGCAGAATTCTACCTGCTTGTTCCACCTGGAACAACATCTTAGCTCCCACCATCTTGAAGGAGCAAGAAAACTGAACCAAAGCACCAGCCTGCTCTCAGTGACCCGGGATCTGGGAGCCAAGGCAGAGCAGTGGGACTCTTATCTCTCAATTACATTGTTTTCCTTGGGAATGAATCTCCAGCCCAACCCCATCATGCCTACCCCAAGAAGAGGAGGAGAGGGAGGTTGGCAACACGGGTAGCATCTGGCTCCTAGCCTATGCAAGAAACACCATCTGGCCTTGGCCCAGGAGGGTGCACTCTGCCCTGATCCTCTTCATCAAGGTCCCAAGTTTCTGCTTCCCCTTAGCTCCATCTTGGGCCAAACTTGAGTCACGTAAGTTAGGTGGGGAAGAAAAAAAAAGGGATCCTTCTGTGATAGAAGCCATTTTCGCTAGTTATAGCACTTTTCTATTAATAATAATTTAAAATTTTTATTTATTTATTTATTTTTGGCTCTTTGAGGTAAGGTCTTTCTTTAGCTCAGGCTGACCTGGAATTCACTCTGTAGTCTCAGGCTGGCCTTGAACTCACAGCGATCTTCCTACCTCTGCCTCCTGAGTGCTGGGATTAAAGGTGTGCCCCACCATGCATGGCCAATTTATTTCATTTTTAATAGTTCACCATAACAATTTGCTTCACAGAAATTTAATAATGATAATCTATGTGTAGAATATATGTGACGTGATATGTGTGTGGTATGTGCACATGTGTGAGTAGAGGTTTGCACAACTGGAAGCCAGGGGAGCACAACAGGCTCCTCTTGTTGCTCATCCGCTTGTTTCCTTGAGACAGAGTCTTTCACTCAACCCAGAGCTGCCACTTGATTTTTTCTTCTGGAGTTTCTTTTTTTGTTTGTTTGTTTGTTTCTTCAAGGTACAGTCTCCTTCTAGCCCAGGCTGAGCTGGAATTCACTATGTAGTCTCAGGGTGGCCTTGAACTCCTCCTACCTCTGCCTCCTGAGTGCTGGAATGAAAGGCGTGCACCACCACGCCAAGATAGTTTTGTCTTTTTGTTTTTGCTGTTTCCAATGGCAGGACTGGGGTTACTGATGTATGTCTGTGCCTAGTTGTGCATCATGGTATTTTTTAAACTTTCACACTGCATCATTAGTAGTGTTACTTAAGAGCCTCAATATATTCTTCTGTCCTTAAAAAATCATTATTGTAGAAAAATCAGCAAGTACTTATTCCTGAGCATTTAAAAACAAGTCATAGAGGGCCCAGCAGTTAGGGCACTTGCCTGCAAAGCCTAATGACCTGGGTTCAATTCTCCAGTACCCACTTAAACCAGATGCACAAAGTGGCACATGCATCTGGAATTTATTCTCAGTGGCTGGAGGCCCTGCACACCCATTCTCTCCGTCTCTCTTCTCTCTATCTCTCTGCTGGTAAATAAATAAAATATTTTTTTAAAAAGATGTCATGGACAGTTACCTACTTTCTTTGTCTTGGGAGACTAAATAAACCCATAGTTAGATGTCAATGACTCTGATGGTTAATCTTGATTGCCATCTCAATGGGATTTAGAATCAATTAAGAGACTTGGCTCTGGGCCAGTCTGTGAGCACATTTCCAGGAAGGAGTACTTGAGTAGGGGGCACTTTTTGGTGGTGGCCCATACAAGAAGTCCAAGGGACACTCATGCCCCTTGCTACCTGCCTTTGCTTCTTGCTGGTGAGTATGTCTGTCTCTGTGGCTGTGGCTTCACTGCCATTGTCTTGGCCTTCCAGTATGGACTGAAGGCCAGGAATCTTCCAGATTGGGACTGATGCGGCACCCAACTTCATGGACTGAGCAGCTTCTGGGTTCTCAGCCTCTTCAGGGTTCAGATCGCCTTTTCTGTTTGTTTGTTTTCATAGCAAGACTGGACCCTGGAGTCTGACTCCTGGGAGATAGGAGAGAAATATAGCAGTCAACATCTCTCTCTGCTATCGCAGGAGCCATAATGACTAATATCAACAACCAAACATTTAATAATTTATCAAACCTGATTAGCAATATCATGTCGTCTCTCCTCCCCTGTATTAGTAAGCAAAGACAACGAGAGGTACTTCCTAGTGAACTAGAAGACAACATTAGCCATGTGTGGATGACTAAGATAGCTTAGATGTTGGCTACTCTTGTGTGTGTGTGGGGGGGGGTGCTGGAGAGATTTCTCAGTGGTTAAAGGCACTTGCTTATAAAGCCTGCCAGTGTAGGTTTGATTCCTCAGTACTCACATAACGCCAGACTCACCAAGTGGCACAGGCATCTGGATTGTGTTTGCAGTAGCAAGAGGCTCTGGCACACCATCCTCCCTATCCATCTATTTCTATTACTTAAATAAATGATGTTTTTAAAAAAGAAAATAAATATGTGTATGGAGGTTGTCAATAAAAAGCTATGAAGAAGGAAGAGGAGGAGGAGGAAGAGGAAGAAGAGGAAGAGGAGGAGGAAGAAGAGAAGGAGGAAGAGGAAGAGAAGGAAGAAGAAGAGGAGGAAGAGGAGGAAGAGGATATAAAAAAGCCCGAGGATGAGCCCCTCAGAACCTTATAACTTAACTTTGCATTAGAAATGGAAAGATTTCTTAACTATTACTAGGTTGGTAAATGAAGCTCCTCTAATGAAAGATTAGCAAGAGAGAAGCATATAGACTTATTTAATATAAGTTTTAGGTGGCATCGGGAAGTTCAGACTATTCTTTTAAAGATTTGGCAATTGAATCTGCTGAAATAAACTGACAATAGACCAAGAGGAGACAAGCCTTTCAAAATGACTACCACCCAAATGTGCACAGGAGTCGTGCAAAAGATGAGATTCAAAGACGGCCAGATGGCTGAGACTTAAATGTCTCTTCAGAGAGAGGGTGGGGCGGGCAGCTGTGGGGGTTTCGTCAATGATTTATCTTAGGGAGGCACATGAACCCAGAGGACAGCGGTGTGGATAAAGGAAGGCCACTCTTACATAAAAGGAAAATCAGGCCGGAGAAATCTTTTGTGGCCTGCTTCTGAGAAAGGTGGGAATGACCTTCCTGGGTCTGCAGTTCCCATGATTCCAGGGTGTCATGTTTAGAGTTAGCATGTCCTAAAGCACATCACTGACAAGTTAGCTGTTTTGACCATGGTCAAGATGCTACCCATCTTTGTACTTCATGGTTTCATCAAATCCCAAAGGAGTTACAGCAGTGACAGGGAAAAGAGAAGGGCAGGCTGGTTCAATATGGGCCAGCTGAGACTAATTGCCCTTTTCAATTAAAGCTTTACTAGTTGTGCTATAGCCAAGGTGGCATGGTGGACTCCTATGGGTCCCAGAGCCTGAGAGAGAGAGAGAGAGAGAGAGAGAGAGAGAGAGAGAGAGAGAGAGAGAGAGAGAGAGAGAGGAAATCCAAAGAACAAAGGAAACTTCTTTCATTTTATAAATTTTGCGGAGAGGGAAATTTCTACTCCATGTGACTCAGCCTACGTGCTTGGAGCCATGGAGGCTCCAAATAGGACCCAAAGCCATCCATAACTTAGGTGCCTTTTGGTTTCCATAGCAACAGGGAGCTGATCTTGCTCTCCCATTTGGCCTTGATCCTGGGTAGCAGTTGGACTCTTAAGGTGACCATATATATGTTTTAACAACTAGATGATGCCATTGATTAAAAAATAATTAAGAATGCCTACCCTCAGTTTTGGGTGACAAAGATGAATAATTCGGGTGTCTTCCAGGAGTGGGGGGCTTCTGGGACATACACAAGAGCTAGTGTTTAGAGGTAGATGCGTTAAATTGAATTGCTTGACCTAAAGCTGTCTCCATACATGAGTTTGGCTTGCAGGCTTTGTAAGCAATCACCTTTAACCGCTGCACAATCTCCCCAGCCATAAATTGATCTTTAAAATGACTGCACTGAGATATGGAGAAGTGGGGTTCTGACCCAATCATCATTCCCACTGAAGGGCCCATGGATCAGCTCCTTTCTCATCAGGGAGAGGATCACATGCCTCCCTGTCTTGGTGACTGGGCCAGGGTTCCACCACCAGTCCAGTAGCTGGACATGAGCTCTTTGCTCACCAAGTTTCTTTGCTGAACCAAGGATGGAAAGCCGAACTGTTTCCAGGGAGAAATAGTGCCTTACGGTCCTCAGAGGAGCTTCATGGGGCCCTGTGGAGCCTGCCAAGACTGGTCCTTGTTTTCCCCAGAGTCCTGTCCTTCCTCTCATCTGGGCAGCTTGGCCATCTCAAACCCTAACACCTACTTTAACTGTGAAATTCCCAAAGCAAGGACAAAATGAGCAAAAGTTCTAATTTTCCAAGTCGCCTCCCTAACTGCCTGGGGAGTTTCTTCTATGCAGTCCCCATATCTTAGCTGTCTTAGCTCCTGACCTCATTACATAAAGGTGCTGAGAGCTCAGACTTCAGGTCCCCAGAAGGCTTCGAGAAGGAAGCACAGTCTGACCCAAGCACAGGGGTGAGTTGAGCTGAGCTAGGTGAGGAGGGCCAGAGTGTGTCTCAGGCAGGAGGATCTGCTGGAGCAAAGGCCTGGAACTGTGGTTCTGTGAACAAGCCAGAAGTCAGCAGAGAAGCCCAGGAAACTGCCTAGATCCAGCCAAATACTCACAGACTCTATGTGGTTGTAGATTCTGACGCCTTGATTTGGGTCTCTGGATAACAAGTTGGTTGAATTAGCTGTACTGAATCTCTTTCAAAGAACCGTCCCAAAAGATGTATTTCTGAACAAACCGAATAGAAAGGAGTTGAGACAAAAATATTTAATTTTATGGACTCAGAGCTGGGAGTTTCCAAATCTGCACCTCTATCCTGAAGTGGTGGCTGCATCTGTGACCCAAGGTGAGTCAGGAGCTGAGCTGAGAGCAGGGCTAGTGATAAAAACCTGATAAAGGCTGGGGAGATGGCTCAACAGTTAAAGGTATTTGCTTGCTAAACCCAGGAAAATTCCCCAAGACCCACATAAAGCCGATGCACAAAGTGCATGCATCATCTGGAGTTCTGTTTGCAGTGGTAGGAGGCCCTGGCATCATTTCATCATTTACCTTCCTTCCTTCCTTCCTTCCTTCCTTCCTTCCTTCCTTCCTTCCTTCCTTTCCTTTCTTTCTTTTCTTTCTCTCTCTTTCTCCTTGCAAATAAATAAGCAAAACACCATTTCTTTAAAAAAACAAAAACCTGCAGCCATGCAGATCAACTGCCCAGGAATGTGTCAATCATTCTAGAGCCCAAAGAGCCCAACCCAACTGAGGCCATGTGGAGTTATTTCCTTGAAACTGAAATATTCTATTCAGGAAGAAGGCTCATTAAGATTCAAAAGTAAATGAAGGCTGGAGAGATGGCTCAGTGTTTGCCTACAAAACCTAATGACCTGAGTTCAATTCCCCAGTACCTGCATAAAGCCAGATGCACAAAGTGGCACATGCATCTGGAGTTCGTTTGCAGCAGCTAGAGGCCCTGGCATGCCCATTCTCTCTCTCTCTCTCTCTCTCTCTCTCTCTCTTTCTGTATCTCTCTGCTTTCAAATAAATAAACTAAAAACAAAACAAAACAAAAAAAGTAAATGACACAAGTCTAAGGAAACTCCTAAATTTTATAAGATTCATAGCCCCTACCACTGCAAGGTGGCTGGGGGAGGAGGCTCTGACTATCAGAGATATTTGCAGACATGCAGAGAGCTAGCTCTAAGGATGCAGCTTTCATAAGTTATCACCAATGCTGAGGAGGGCTTTTTTTGGTGATATAGCTGCCTTTTGAGTCATCTCCGCTCCTGTAAGTAATCCCTAACCCATTGTTGCAGTTATCTTCTCATTGCTGGGATAAAACATCTGACTAAAAGCAGCTGATAGGAGGAAAAGATTTATTTTGGCTTCAAAACTCCATGATGGCAAGGGAAGCATGGCATGAGCAGAAACTGGACATCACTTCTGCCACAGCAGGTGGAAAACAGTAGCACGAGAGTTGAGCAGAGCTAATACTGGCTAGGGTCTAATAAACCTCAAAATCCACCCCCAGAGACACATCTCCTCCAGCAAGACTCCACCTCCCAAGATGCCATCAGCTGGAGACCATACATTCAGAACTCATGAGTTTGTGGGAGGAATCATTTGATTCAAACCACCACACCCTCTATTCCTATGAGTAAGCCCCCCAAATTTGCTCGTTCACTAAGCTAGGCTTGGCTGGAATTGTTTCTTTGGTCTTTAGCCAATACCTGTGATAGTTTGAATGTATGTTCCTCATAGACTCAGGTATTTTATTAAACCTTGTAACTTGGATTTCCAGCCACATGACTGGAAGAGGAGTGGGTCCTGGGGTCCAGCCCTAAGGTGTGTTTAAGGGTGGATCTGAATTTCAGTCTAAAGGTATTTCAGAGAGGTTTTGAACTCTTGCTGTGCTTGCTCATGGTGCTGGCTGCTTGATGGTCTCTCTCTGCTTGGATTTGTGAATGAGAGCCAACTTCTTCCACCATTGATGGGACTTGCCCTTGGATCTGTAAGCTGAAATAAATTCTCCTATAAATTGTGTCTGGTTTGGATGTTCATCCCAGCAATGTGGATCTGACTCCAACAATACCCTATCTGGGTGAAGAGATGTCTGTACAGGTTTCTTTAGGAAAAGTCATACAATACCAAGGAACTTTCCTAATCTTGTGATTATAAACCTTCCAAGTCATCACATTCAGTTGCATGAAGCAGGCTGGCAGATTAATACAATTGCATGGATTGCTGAGCAGTTAATGAAATCACCGTGAAAGAGTTCAATGATCAAATCAATTATTAATGTGAAATCTGATTTAATAATGGAGAATAATATTTGTGTTCAAATAAAGATCTAAGGGGCTGGAGGGATGACTCAGTGGCTTTTAGAGCTTGCCAGCCCAGGTTCAAGTTTCCAGTACCTACATGCATCTGGAGTGTGTTTGCAATGGTAAGAGGCCCTGCCACGCCCATACATACATACATACACACATACATACTTTCTCTCTCTCTTTCCTTCTCTCTTCCACTCTCTCATAGAAAATTAATTGAAAAATATTTTTAACAATACCCAATGGATGTCGATTTTAATTCAATGACCACTTATTGACCACCTACTGTTTGCTGCACAAGATACTGAAAATAAGGAATGTAAGGATAAATAACACACAGACACTCTCAGATCTCAGCAAGGAAAGACTTGCCATCAAGAGCTTGAAAAGAAAAGAATGTCTTTTAGCCATTATTATCTTTTGGATCTGAAATCCCTCCACCCCCAGAGGCTCATGCTTTGAAAGCTTGGGTCCTAATGCAGCAGTGTTAGGAGAGGCTTTTGGGAAGTGATTGAATGATGAGGGCTCTGATCTCATCAATGGCTTTATCCCTTGATGGATCCATAATATAATAGCAATATTGGGAGGTGGTGGAAAGTAGAATGTAATGCTTAGTTAGACAAAGTGGATCACTGGGGATGCACCCTGGAGAGATTTACCATGTCCCTCTTTCTCCTTCTTGGTCACCACAGGGTGAGAAATCTGCTTTTTCCTGCTTCATGTCTTTCCTTCAAGATGCTTCAAAATATCCCAGAAACAATGCAAGAAGACAGTCATGGACTGAAACCTCCCAAATCACAAGCCAAACATAAACCCCTCCTCCTTTAAATGTTGTTTCTCTTGGGTACTCAGCAATGAAAATTCAGCTGAACACACCCATGTTTTCTGCCCTTCTGATGACCTGTGTCCTATGTGTTCCTCTCTGTCCAGCAGTTACCTAGAAACAGTCCCTTGCTTGTAGAATTATAATCCTTGGAGATCAGATAGCTGTGCTGTTCAAGACTGTTTGCACTGTACGGTTTCTTGGCAGTGCCCATGGGCCATCTGCTGATAAAATTCTGGTGGTTCTAAGCTCATTCATTCTTTCACTTGAGAAAGGTATAGAGCGTTGACTTATCCTGGCCACACCAAGCATGAAGTGAGAAAAACCATGGAGGTGTGAACTTGCACAGATGTCTCTGTCCGTGAGCTATGTGGGGACGGGAGGGAATTAATAAAATCTTATCAAACATGTATATCTATGTTCGCAATGTACATAAAGAAGAATATCCCACATGAACATATCGACTAAGGATCTGACTCCGTCCAGAAAGTTCTGGAAAAGGTGCCTTTGGAGAAATGGGGATTGACAAGAGGTGCATTAGATGGGAGGGGCTGTTCAGAGAGAGCACATGCAAACGGGTTGGGTTGGCTGTGAGGGGTTTGGGTGTCAGTGAGCGAAATAAAGAAGGCATTGGGTGGGAGGAACACAGACTGGTGATCCAATCACATCAACCCTGAGACCTCTGGTCTGCAGCAGTGTGGAGAATGTTCTGGAAAGCATCATCTGGAAGGCTGAGTGCTGCCCAGCCAGGTAGCTGCAGGAAGTAGTTTGGAGAAACATACCATCACTTAGACTTGGAAGTTGTGGAGAGAGGCAACGATCAGAGGCACGAGTTGGATCTCCAGGGCTCCCAAAGATTCAGGGAATGTTCATTTTCTTTCTTCTACATCCTGACCAGATTTAGCTCTAAGTGGCCACCAGGGAGCAAATGTCCGTTTGGAGACAGATGTTATTTTTTGTCTTTTTCCCCCACCCCTTGGCCTCTGCATGTGCATTCAGACAGGAGTAATTGGAAGCCTGTCTTAGAATTTCCCCTCTGTTTCTGGTCTATTTGCACCTAGAGAAGACAGCACATGTCTGATTCCAACATGAATTTGGATGTGTCTAAGCACCAACTCTATAATGTCAGGCCCTGACACTTGGCAATATTTATTTAATGTTTTTTGGAGCACAGACAATAGATTTTCTTTAGATCACAAGCTTTTATAGATTCTAGCTTTTTCAGTTGCTATAAAAAATTACAACTGCCACCAAAAAAAAAAGGACTTTCCTTTCACTTGTTTAAAATAACCCCAGTAACTGGCAGTTGGCCTCATTTCTACCCACAGGCAGCCAGTCAGAAGTTCATCTTGGTCTGGCTTTTTGTCTTAACCTTCACAGGCCCTTTGAAGGTGAACAGCCCCATAATGGGATGGATTCTCCGCAACCCTTGGGCATACTTAGGGGCTCTCCACTAAGACTCCCAAGATGAAGACACCAAGTCTGTGTCTCCAGGAGTCCAGGCAGTCACCCCAGTCACCATCCCAGACATGACTGTAAGCACAGGGTAGGACTCCACTTCCTTCCACCTTCAAACCCAGCTTAGTTCCTAAACCACACCTTTGCTCCTTACAGCCTTTCCCTTTTTATTTTGTGTTACTTTAATTTTTTTTATTTATTTGCAAGGAGGGAGGGAGGGAGGGAGGGAGCGAGGGAGAGAGAGAGAGAGAGAGAGAGAGAGAGAGAGAGAGAGAGAGAGAAACAGACAGAATGTACATACCAGGGCTTCCAGATGCTGCAAACAAGCTCCAGACATGTGCTCCACTTTGTGCATCTGGCTTTACATGGGTGCTAAGGAATTGAACTGGGCCCATTAGACTTTGCAGGAAAGTGCCTTAACCACTTAGCAATCTCTCCAGGCCAGCCTTTCCCTTAAAAAAAAAAATCAATGATTTTCAACACAACCTAAAGCAGAAGTACAGAGGCCCCTAAGACCTCAACAATAAAGCAGCCTTAATACTCACCCACCATGACTCAGGGAACTGAGCAGAAGAGGGGCGGAAAGATTGTAAGAGCCATGATGGGGGAGAACTGCCAGAGACATGGACCCCTCAGTAACATTGCACTAAGGCGGTTGGAATCAGGCTGTCTCCTAGGCTATCCATAATCCCCTACCCCATGGACTGATCCAGACTGCCCACAGAGGAGGATATCCAGCTGATTGGGGATAGGGAAAAGGGGTATTGGGGAACTGGGAATAACAACTCATTATTGGTTCATTAAATGCATCTCATTATGGATAATAAAAAATGAATGAATAAAATTTTTAAGAAGAAAAAAAATCAAACTTTTTATTGACAACCTCCACACATATAGAGACAATATAACACAATAATAATCCCTTCTCACTACTTCCCTTTTCCTCCTCCTGACCAACTCCCCCTTCACTGAATCCCTTCTTTCCAATAGTCTTTCTTCCACTTTGATATCATCTTTTTCCCTGCTATCATGCAGGCTTGGCTTAGGTAGTGTTGGTCACTGTGAGGTCATGAACATCATGGCCACTTGGTGTCTAGAAGATAGTATTGTAAAGCAATCCTTCCCTTCTTTGGCTCTTACATTCTTTCCACTACCTTTTCTGCAATGATCCCTTAGCCTTGGAGGGTGTGATCGAGATGTCTTACTTAATGCTGAGCACTCCACTATCACTTTTTCTCAACAGTTTAGTGAGTTTTGAGTCACTCCAGTGGTCACCACCATCTGAAAAGAGAAGCTTCTCTAACCCAAAATGCAAGTAGCATGAATCCACAGGCATAAGCGTCTTCAGTGGAAAAGAGCTGGTGGGGAAGAAAGATGCACGTACTGACAGCTTGATGAGGAAAAGAATGCCAACAATTGAAAGGTGCAGACCCCGTAGTTGCTGAGAAAACAGCTGTAATTGTTGGAGAGATTAGCTCCATTAAAAAAATAAACCTCTTCTGCTTGTGAACACCTTTAAACCCAACAGTGGGAGGCAGAGGTAGGAGGGTCACAGTGACGCCAGCCTGGGCTAGTGTGAGAAACTACCTCAAAGAAACCAACTGTGATGGTTAGGTTTTGTTATCAACTTGATCTTTTTAATTATCTTGGGTAGGTCTCTCAGGATGTTTACAGGAAGGCAGCCTCTCAGTACAGAGCAGGATGTAAAGAAGTTCAAAGAAGCAAGAACTAAACATCCTTTCCTGTGTGGGCAGTGCAGGAAGGAAATTCCAGAGACTCAGGAAGCCATTAAGTCTGGGACAGGGTTGCAAGACCCCACCCTAAGGCTATATAAAGGGGAAGAAATTCTCTCCTTGCCTTCCTGTCTGTTTGCTATTGTGTGTGTGGTGTAGGTGATGGGTTTTTCTCTCTGCTTGGACCTGTGAAAGAGGGCCAGCCTCTTTCACTTTTATGAGACTTCCCCTGGATCTGTAGCTTGAATAAATACTTTCCTCCCCAAAACTGTGCCTGGTTTGGAGATTCATCCCAGCGGTGTGTGGCTGACTACAATACCAGTCAACCAACCAACCAACCAACCAATCAATCAATTAATCAATCAATAAAGCTCAGGCTGGAGAGATGGCTCAATAGTTAAAAGTGTTTGCTTGAAAAGCTTGATGGCCCTGGTTGGATTCCTCAGTACCCATGTAAAGCCAGATGCACAAAATGGTACTAGTGCATGCATCTAGAGTGTTTGCAGCATCAGGAGTCCCTGGTGTGCTCATTCTCTCTCTCTCTCTCTCTCTCTCTCTCTCTCTCTCATACATAACACATTTAAGAAATAATAAATACATCTCCTACTCTTTTCTCTGACAATAGGAAAATTACCCCTGAGGGCAAGTACACACCTATCAAAAGATCCAACTTGTGCAGCAAGTTTATTTGAAAGGAGAGAGTTAACTGAGAATGCCCCAGAAGGAGCTCCAGGCTTGAAGCAACTTCTTAGGAAAGTCTTTCCTCAGACTCAGCAACTAAGGCACACAGAGACTGCTAAAGCTGAATTCCAGGGCTTCTCTTCCATAAGCTTCTAGCAGAACTTGCCAGCATCATGAGGTGGTACTGATTTCCAGAAAGTTCCAAGAGCAAGACATCAGCTTCCATCCTCATTCATACCCCAGACTCCTGAGTCACTTGCATAGCTTAGCAAGCATTTGTTCGTAAAATGAGGCTTTTTGACAATTTCCATTCTGTGGGGCTCCTTCACCTCACTCAAGCTGGCTAGGTGGTGCAATCTGCTCAGTCAAGGAGTGGGAACACTGGACTCTGTGCCCATGAATTCCTTTCAAAAGACTTCTCGATATCCCCTCATCAATCCTATGGTAGCAGTTACTATGATGACCTTGCTATGTTTTTTTTTTTTTTAAAAAAAATTTTATTTATTTATTTACAAGGAGAGAGAGTAAGAGAGAGAGAGAGAGAAAGAGAGAGAGAGAGAGAAAGGAGATACAGACAAAGAGAATGGGTGTGTGCCAGGGCCTCCAGGTGCTGCTAACAGACTCCAGATGTGTGCACCACTTTGTGCATCTGACTTTACGTGGGTACTGGGGAATTAAACGTGGTCATTAGGCTTTGTAGACAGGCACCTTAATTGCTGAGCCATCTCTCTAGCCTATTTGCTATGTTTTAACTTCAGCATGCATAGTGGCAGAACCTTCCTTTAGAATGCACAGTTCTTGTCACCCATTTTCCTCAGACTTGAGACTTTAGTTAAGGTTTGCAGACAACAGATGGATCCATATCATCTCAAACTGATGTAGATAGGGAAAGAGCTTGTCTTAATCAAAATTATTCTCTGTGAAGCACTCATGGGGGACTCTGGGCTTATAAACAGGATACTAGAAATGCACACATTGGGACTTACCTTTTCTATACTGATCTCGATTGTTTTTTGGTATAGCATCCAAAGGTAGATACAACTTCTATGTCTACCTTCCCCTCCGTGCCAGGGTTTAGTATCATACTCTCAACTTCCTCTCCATCCCTAAAGGAGATGTCTGGCCTGGACAGACATACAGTAAGCAGGTGCATGCGCACGGGGCATTATGTTCCTATTGGACACATAGAAGAACTCCCAGATCAGCCCAGTTTCTTTCACCATTTGCTTTATTGCACACTTTTTCTCAGAACTAAGTGCCATAGGAAAACAGCACACATTTGAAATCTTTTCATGTGGAGAACAAGTGCAGGAAATATAGTTATTATGTATCACTGGGTTATTTCATTTTCCGTACAGATAAGGCATGCTGAAAGCAGATTCTCCCCGTACTGATATTTTATTATTATTATTATTATTATTATTATTATTATTATTATTATTATTTTGAGCTAAAGTCTCCCTTTAGCCCAGGCTGACCTGGAATTCATTAAGTAGTCTCAGAATAGCCCCAAACCCATGTGATCCTCCTACCTCTGCCTCCTGATTGCTGGGTTTAAAGATGTGCGCCATCACCCTGGCTACTTAGTCATTTTTGGTAGCGATTTTTCTCTGCTTTTTAGTTATGGTGAACAGATCTATAATTCCTTATCAAAACTTTTGAGGTCAGATGTATTTCAGATTTGAGAAATTTTCCAGATTTTTCAGAATAGAGTACAGATACATTTTATGTAACCCTCCTTTTGGGGACACTCAAGGAACAGTCCTCCATAATTAGATTCGTTACCATTTCTGGAGCAAGGGAGATGCATAACCACCCTACGTGTAATGAATTAAGATCCTAATTTGCTTCACATGATTTGGGGTTAATCCAACAAAACTTGAATCTGTGGGCTGGGAACCACTGTCTTAAGATAACTCTGTAGCCCTTATACAAGATTTTGGAAAACAATATAAAGTTTAGAAATATTGTCTTTAAAAATATATCTTTGGGGTGAGAGTCCTGGTGCCTATGAGCCTCCGAAGGCCACAGATGTCTTTAATTACAAAAACCTAATCATTCAGGGACAGAAGGAGATCCTGAGTAAAACAGTGTCCAAGTCGAATGCCACCACCCTGATCCATGACACTAGCAATGAAGGGCTGGATGAGATGTAACATGTGACCAAGGAGACACCCAGAGCAAAGCAGAGAAGGTCATCTAGTGTAATAATGACCGTCATCAAGCTGACTGTCCTCTACAGTTCAACCAGGAGGAGCTGGTTGATTATGGGGAAATTCAAGAAGGTCCATCAGCTCGCCATGACTGTGGTCAGCTTCCACCAGGTGGACTACACCTCTGACCAGAACGTGCTTGCTGTCTAGGCCGCTGCGTGACCTCTCTGCTGAGTCTAACTATGTCTTTGGTCACTACTCAGATTGTGAGTTTTGGGGCTGCCTTGTATATTGCCTTTGGATCATTTTAACCTCACTTACAGAAACATCGTGATGGCATCAACAAAATGTTGGATGAGGAGAACATATGAGCTAGTAAACCTGGATGGGATTTGAAGATGACCCCTGCTGTCTCACAAAGGAGAAGAGTCTTAAAGATGATGCTTCAGAAAGGCTTGGCCCAATTCAACCGTCACATATTAATGGTAGTACTTTGGTGACACTTTGTTTTTTAAGGTTTATTTAGAGAGACTTTATTAGATTAAGGAAATAGGAGGAAGTATAGAGAGCTCCCACCATGTGGGAGGTTGAGAAGGGGTAAAGCCCCCTTTTATTTATGATTTATTTGCAAGTAGAGAAAGACAGGCAGGCAGAGAGGGGGTGGGAGGAGAGAATGGGCTCACCAGGGCCTCTAGGTGCACACACCACGTTGTGCAACTGACTTTACATGGGTACTAGGGAATCAAACCCCAGGTCAGTAGGCTTTGCAGGCAGTACCTTAACCACTGAGTGATCTCTCCAGCCCTGGTGAGGCTTATTTTATTTGAAGAAAAGCATATTACCACCGTTAGATGCAAATGTGGTCACACAAAGCAAAATGCATGGCTCCAAACTCTTGGACTGTTTTTTAAAGAGCAGTTAGTTGCATTGGTGGTATGTTGCATATTTCTGATATGTACAAAGGTGTGTGTTTTTGATTCACTTTCATTCTTTACTATGTATTTCTTTTTAAATGCCAAGAGCTTTCTTTTGCTATCATTGATCCTTTTAAAGTAATTCTGTATTCATGGATACCCTGGATTTTTTAGTTAAAGATCATGTCACTAGCATGGAAGAAGTAAATCTGAGGCAGTCAAATGGAACCTGAAGAAAAGTACTTATCTGAAATTATGACTTTGGAAATAAACTCTATTAGATATTATCAGTAATGTCCAACATTAGGATGTGCTTATGGAATTGAGTGTGAGTTCTTAGTACCAAGAGTAGAACTTAAATTCTCAAAGGTGTAATGGCCATTGCTGAGAGACACTTGTCTAGAGCTGAACCTTGACGTCATCTCCAACACGTGCTGACAAAATCACCATTGACATCTATGTCACATGTAGGAGAAGACCTAGATTGGACTTGGCAGTAAGACTATTCTAGATACATTAAGAAAGACAAAAACTCGTAATTTTAGAGGTGAATCCATCAAAATAATTTGGGTGGGAGTGAGGATCAAAAGGAAAGAAAGGGTAATATGCCTGATAACCTAAGATGGAGATAAATACATTTCATTGTTTAATAAGATTTGATATGTAAAGATTGTCATTTTTTATTTAATGAATATATATTATCTAACATATATTTGCATATTATTTATGTATATATCTTTGGAGCTGGAAAGATGGTGCTTGCCTTGTAAGCCTGACAGCCTGGGTTCAATTCCCCAGTACCCACATAAACTCAGATGCACAAAATGGTACATGTGTCTGGGAGTTCGGTTATAGTGGCAAGAAGCCCAGTACACCCATTCACATTCTCTCTCCTTGCAAATACACAAATTATATATATAATATATATATTATATATATATATATATATTTATATATGGGCACCACATTACAGTTTGATAGAACAAGTTCTGATGTGCTGTTGCACTGTGGGTTAATTTGCTGCTAAATGAGAAAGTTAAAAAAATCCCCTGTCAGTTTTTTAAAGAGACCATGGGTTGTGAGTATATCTACATTTAAAATTTACCCAATACAAATCATTAGCATACCACTTTGTCTCCTTTGCGTGCGTCTCTTCTGCATATGATATTGGTCTGATGTCAGAGCCTTGTTTTTATTCTGCCCCAATATTATCTATAAACATCTCTGGAAAAACCGCCCAACTAGTTTTTACTCTCAAATCCCAGAGTGCAACCCTTTAGTGCAAGAAGAACATGCAGACACAGCAAAAAATGGTCCAGGCTTGCATTTGAGGTTTCTTAAATGAATATCTTACACAGCTCTCAATGACCTACAAACCATGTAGAGTGTCTGCAGTTTCATGAACTGGGACTAAAAGTGGACATTTCAGGCAATGAGCAACTCTCTATCCTCCACTCTTTGATTAAATCGACGATGATTATCACATGGTTCCTAAGCAACCAATCTCACAAGAAGTTGCTGAGAAATGCTTTCTGGGCGCAGATGATTTCTGAAGTAGTGTGGCCTTATCTACAGTTGTTTATGCCAGAAAATGAACGCTGGAAACATAGCCCAGCAGA
>PVHP010039792.1:0-16178 GCA_004024765.1 Zapus hudsonius | reverse complement strand
GGGAACTATGCGGAAGAGGGGGCGGAAAGATTGTAAGAGCCGTGGTGGGGGAGATTATCCGGAGGCATGGCCAGAAGAACCTGGCTGAATACTAGGCTATCCATGGTTCCCTGTCACAAGGACTGATCCAGACGACCCATGGAGGAGGTTATCCAGTGGAGGGGGGAGGGGAGGGCAGTGGGGTATTGGGGATAACAACTCATTGTTTGCCCACTAAATGTTGTAACTCATTATGGACAATAAATTAGAAAAAAAAATCTGAAAACTAGAGGGGTTAGTTTCATTATAACTTCATAGGTTATGCAGTTAGAAAGTGATGAACTTGGGACTTGAACCTAGAGAGTCTGGTCCTAGAGAAAAATTTGATCCTAGAGAGCACATCAATTCTTATTATACTGTCTTCCATAGGTTATAGAAAACAGATTCTCATTTCCTTTTTCTCCCCTCCTGTTTTGAAACATTTTCACTGTTTTTCAAGCTCTCCTTAAACTCATGATCCTCCTGCCTTACGTCCAAAGTGCTGGGATTATAGACATGCCATCCCATTGGGTGTAACATGTATGTGAGAAAGGATGAAGAATTCAATTATCACTGTTCTACTTTGTGGAGAAAAATGATCATTCTAGAAAATTTAAGACAAGTAAAAATCAGAAACTATTTATTACATAATTATTATGTCTTCAGACTAGTACTATTAGCATGTACAGCATGATGATCCATAATTGTAAGCTTTTGTTAATTGAGAATCCCACTAAATGTATAGAATAAGGTAATAGAGTTATATGCATTTGTATGAATATATAACAATATAAATGTATATGTATAGAATAATGGTTTAATATATATAAATATCTCACAAATAACTGTTATATAGTAACTATAAATAGTAAAAAAAGGCCAACTTTTAAAAAATGCCCCCAATATAAACTAGAAAGACAAGACACAAATCTAACAATATGGTAAAACCCAATCTTTCTTCTCTTTCTTTTCTTTTCCTTCCTTCCTTTTTCCTCTCTTCTTCCCTTCATTCCTTGATTTCTCTCTCTATCTTTCTCCTTTCCCCCTTTCTCTTTCATTGGGGAGCAAACCAAGGGCTTGGCACCTGGTAGGCAATGCTATGCCATTAATTTATATCTCCAGCCATAATTTTTACTCTGCTTAGGTGACTTTTGTCTATATTTTTGAAGAATTTTAGGACATTGATAATAAATTAACTATGCATTTAAATTCTATTATATATTTTTATATTGAAAATTCAGGTTGGAGTAATATGAATTATACACATGAAACAATGAGAACAAATGAGATACAGGAAACGGGAAAGTTATAGACACTTTCCTTAGTACAGTTTTTAGTACAGTTTCCTGCTGGTAGCTTGCAAAATATTGTGAGAATGTCAAAGTCTAGATTCTCATCTTGCTTATACCAGTAGAATGTTGCATCATCTTTGGCAAGTCTCTCTTCTTGTCCTCTTCTATAAATGAGGTAGTTGGACTAGAAGTACTTGACGGAGAACCAAAAGTATGTGATCTGTACGTAGACTTCAAGGCTTTGTTTGTTCACTCCTGACTATAAACCAAAGGGTGCTATAATGCTGGCAGGATGACACTGGGTCACTAACTGGGAGATACCATCACATATGGCCCCTGAAACTCATGCTTAACTGCATTTCCAATTCACTTACTGTGAATATATTTTCCTTCTGTGCCATTTATTTAAAACTGACAGGGTTGTCATTTTCATATAGAGCATCACTGTGCAGCAGTGAAAGCTCAGAGAAGAAAGATTATGTTACAAAGCCATCTTAGAGAAACGCCAAGAGTGAAGCAGACCACTGGCATGAAACACAGTCTGCGGCCATGAGTAGGCTGAGCACACCTCCTACTGGGAAAGAACAGCAAACCAAGAAAGGAGCACTTGTTCAATGGAGGAGCCTGGGCCTGAGGGAGACAATCAACAGCTATTAAATTCTGCCAAATATTCCACTCAGTGAGGGGGAACACTTGAATGGAACTGGGGATTCAGGACAATATGCACCGGATCCCATACTCTTGGACTCCCAAGAAAAGATGCACTATGTGAGCCACTGATGGGGAAGCTACTAAAAATAGAAGATAGGTAATCCAGAATGGTGTATATTTGTTAACATATACTGACCTCACTCTCCAATGAAGATTGTGTTTTTCAGGATACAACAAGAGAGCTGTGGCCCATATAACCCTACCAACCGACCGCAGGCAGAAAGCTGAGATCCTGGCACAGAGATGAACCACCACAGTCATATTGTGGAGGATCCATATGGAACCCCACAGAGAATGACGGGATAAACAAGGGACCCACAGCCACAGCCATTCAATCAACACAGGATAAGCCAGTGAGACAGAAACCAATGATTTTCGACACAAAGACCCCTAAGCTCACAACATTAAAGCAGCCTTAATGCTCATCCACCACGACTCAGGGAACTGAGCAGAAGAGGGGGTGGAAAGATTGTGAGAGCCGTGGTGGGGGATAATATCAGAGACTTAGCAACCCTCAGTAACAACACACTTGGGTCAGGAGATCCCGGCTGAAGACTAGGCTATCCATGGTCTCCTACCACAGAGACTGATACAGACGGCCCATGGAGGAGGATATCCAGCTGACTGGGGATGGGGAAGGGGGACAATGAGGAATTATGGATAACAACTCATTGTTGGCCCATTAAACAATGTAACTCATTATGGACAATTAAAAAAAAAAAGTGAGACGACCCATGCTGCAACCCCACTTCTGTTATCAACTGACTGTGTAACCTTAGGATTTTAAGCCACTTATTCTTCAGGTTCCTCATCTCAAAAAAATCAGATCAATGACCTATGAGAAAGCATAGTACTAGGAATGTGTAATAATGAGAAAAGGAGGTAATGCTGGCAGAACATGGTTATCTTGGAATATTAGGGGGGCAATGTTGCTATTGATCATCACTCAGGTCTTGAATGCTGGAGATGGCATACTGTTAGAGCAGCCCCAGAGGACAGAAAAGAGGGGAGAACAAATATTCTGATTGTCAGGTGGTCCTCAGCATGATCCTTTCTAGTGAATCTCTGCTTGTAGAATGAGAAAGTAGACCTTTGCTCTAGGGAACAAGGGACACTGAAATGTCTCTATAACATTAGAAAAAATTATTTTACATATGTCCTCTCTTTGCTATTTTCAGTCTGATATAAGCAAGTATCACAAAAATCACCCATTCAAACAGATTTGCTATAAACTTCTACCTACACATGATCTGTGGTTAAAGAATTGGCAAAAACCATGCCCAGAAAGGATCAGTTCGTACTATTTTTTTGTCTAAATGAAGATTCTAGACCTCACTTTTCTACTCTCTTCACATAAAACACATTAATGTGTACTTTATATTTGAGGAAAGATGGTTCTTTCCTTTAAGCAACAAAGTGCCAGTGTTATCATCTTACACTCCATGATGCTTTACACAGAGCAGCTTGGTGCTTTATCCAAAGTAGCATGGATAGTAATAAAATCATGTCCAGTTCTGAGAGGAAAAAAGAAACAAGGGATCATGTCCTAGACAATTTCACCTAATTATGGAATGGCTAAGACCTAGTAATCTATGTACTATTGCTATTTAATATATCACATGAATTCTTTCTCTATTCCTCCCCCCACCCTGCAACCAGCTCTCTCCTGTGAGCATTCAAAGATTACCCTATTCAGCTGTGTGTGGTGGCATACGCCTTTAGTCCCAGCCATGAGATTGAGGCCAGCCTGAGACTACATAGTGAATTCCAGGTCAGCCTGGGCAAGACCCTATCTTGAAACTCCTCCCATACCCAAAAAGCTTAACGCATCCATCTTGTTTTCAGCTGCAGACTCAAAGGATGTATGTTGGTTTGCAGGGCATTGAGAATAGCTGCAGATAGGAAGAATCCCTCCTGCAGCTTGGTTATGATGAATTCTACTCCTCTTCTTTCTTTACCAGCCCCCTACCACTCTGTTATAGAAGCTACCATTTTCTGAGCATTTATTGTATGCCATCTGTCATGGCAAATGGTTTGCATGGATGTTCTTGCTTAATATTCCCAGCCTCAGTATAAGGTAGTTACTATTATGTTCCATTATTTCACAGATGAGTAAGTACGGCTCAGATGGGTTAAGTAATTTACCTAGGTAAGATCATGGCTAATAAGAGAGCAAAGATTCAAATTCATGTATATGCAAGTATTTAATTTTAGAGCTTCTCTTTTCCCTTTAAGTATTTCCCAAACTGCGTATGAGAAGTAAGCAACCTTCTACTAGTCAAGTTTTAAGCAAAAACCCTTTGATCCAAAGAGTAAAATGCAAAAATCAAAAGCCAGGTGTGAGTATATTAAAAATTGGGCATTTCCTGGTCTCTTTATCGTGAAGATATCTTATTTTTATCTTCTCATGTTGTATTTGTCTATAGCCTGGAGAATGAAGAATAAGGGACGGTGAGTTGTGTCTGAGAGAAACCAGAAGGCCAAAGGACATTGTGAATAGCTATTGCACAAAGTGAACTAAAATTCTTTTAGTGAAATGGTTACCTAGACTCAGAGATTTTCCAGAAGTAGGTCCCTTTGTAGTTTTCATTATCTTGATGGCAAGTTACTAAAAACAACTATTCAAGTGCTTGGAGCTACAAAAAAGTAGAAATGACCAGGGGAGGACACATGAGGCATGTGTGTGTGTGTTTGTTTGTGTGTGTGTGTGTGTGTGTGTGTGTGTGTGTGTGTGTGTGTGTGTGTGTACATGTACAAGTGCTCACCAAGGTCTTGCCTGCCAAGAAGGAGAATTGGCAGTACAGAATGCCACTGCCTTCACTTTGTTGGACTCTTGACTTTGGGGCCCAGAAAGAAAGCTCATTTACTAATATCTCTGCAGTGACCAAGAAGATTAAATGGTTTCTGCCAGGTAGGCCCTAAGTAATTAATTGCCGCTTTTCCTGGTGTTCCTCAAAGGTACTTCCATTGCAGGAGAACCTCCAGTAGTGCCTGCAGAGCCTAAGTGTTCAAGTGTTGTTGTTTTTTTTTTTTTTTTTTTTTTTTTTTGTGAATCACCTTTGTAGGACAAGTGGATGCCTTCTGGGCCTTTGAGCAGTCAGAGGGGTTGCACATACAAAGCTCAGATAATTACTTTTCACACACAGAAAAACAGAAAGATGACTCAGGCTGTGATTAGAAGCAGATTGAATTAGAAACATGGCTTCATTAGGAAAAGAGACAAGAGGTCTTCCCTTGAACACTTTATACCTTAGGTTATGCAAAAGTATACAGCTCAGAGTTTCTTGATGATGAAGTGTCTGAGTAGTTATTGCTGCCAAGAGATAAACTAGACAGGCAAACTTGGATGCATGGGTGAGAGATGTTTGAGGTTAGGTTGGTGGGCTGGAAATCTGAGGGGGTGTTGTGATACCGTTCTTGGCAGAAAAAATAATCTTGGGTTTGAGAAAGAACTGAGAACTGTAGAATGGCTTAGAGGAACAGCTGTTCAGGAAGGAAATCTGATTTCTAAGTGACAAGACATTTTAGTTTCCAAGTGAAACTAGCTTTCTGTTTGTAGGACAAAAAGCTCCAAAGATCTTAAACTAATGATGGTATTGATAATAGTGGCCACTGTATACCAGACACTAGTTTAATGTTTTACATAAATTTGTGATTTCACTTCAAACTTGCAAAAACTATGAGGCATGAGTTATTTTTATTTCCACTTATAATTTGGAATATGAGACTAAATGAAGGCAAGTAAATTTTTCAAGGCCTTATAGTTGAAGAGTTGAGAAGAGCAAAGATAAACATAAGGGGTTGAAAACAATATCCATTGGCTTCATAGATTTGATATTTATTGTAGAGTCTTATAGAGGCAGAGAATGTGGTTATATAAATCAAACTTTCTAGACCCTGAAAAATTTGAGGGACTCCCGTTTGGAAGTCTTTCCTCAGGAAGACATGAAATGACATGAAGGAATCTCCCTTTGTCAGAATGGTACATGTTAACAATGAAAGTCTTAGAGATCAGACAGAAGAGCCTCTCCACTTTCTAAGTGAGAGAACTAGAGCCAGAGACATAGAAGCTCACACATTGTCATCTAGGCAGTCAATGTCAGTGCTGAAACTGGATCCCTGATCTCTTAGTTCTTAACCAATCATTCATTCTCCTAACCTTCTATTCTCCTTATGGCTTTCGCTGCTTTCCAAAGCTACAGAAATGCAGTATCCAAAATGTTAAATTTTCTGTAACATACTTTATAAAACTTCAACAAAATTATGTGGTATATATGATATGTGGGTAGATTGTTCTTTATTTATACCCTAGGCATACCTTCCCTGGGAAATGTACAGTCCACGAGTTGTTATCTAGTATTTATAAAATTCTAATCAAGAACTGATTCACCAAGGAGTTTATTTGCAACTAACATTAAAAATGTTTTGGTAAGTAACATTAAATGTGTTATAGGTAAAATTGGTAGTGTTCAACTTTGTGGAGTTGAAGAAGTATCCACAAACTTGAAGAAAAGAGATATAAGGTTCTAGGAAGCTATATTGTGAGGATATTTAGAAATTGTGCCTTAGGCTCTAGTCATAAATTTTCCCATGATTGTCAATGACTGAGATTCTTGATTAGCTAAATCCTGACACTACAATGTTGCCTTGTTTTCCTTAAGTGAACTTTTATGCTAACTACTGTCCGAGTATCTAATAGTACAGGGATTTGAATTTGACTGAGTGTAATATAGGCTGTCCTATTGTTTAATGCTTATTTACTATTTTATTTTTTTTTTGCTTATTTACTATTTTAATGAGAAATAATTTTGTTTCAGCCTTTCTTTTAAATCTGGTAATGGTGCTATGGTGAGAAGACCCATAGTTTTCACTCTAACTGTGACAGGCTATTTATGTGTGAAAAGATCACCCAATGATGATGAATTACAAAATTGCCTTATGTCAGTTTACATCTCCAAACATATAACTATATATCTTCATTTTGGACCTTGACCTAAAGTTGGTAAGGCTTTTTCTTAAAAAAACATGGGAAGATCTTACCCTGGGTAATTGTTGACAGATTCTTACTTGATCCAGAGTCTTTCAGTTGTGGGCCTTGAGTGTGTATATATGAGAACCTAGGAAATTTCTTCAAAAGCAACCTCCTTCACGAGAATCTCTTCTGGCCTGCCAAGCAAATATTGATGACCCTGTGCAAGCATTATGACTGTACTGTAGGCTTCAGCTTTGCCTGATGGAAGGTTAGTGTTGTGCTGGCATTTAACCATGGGAAGTAACCAAATGAAGAGCATGTACGTGTAGATCACAGGTACTATTAATATGAATATAAGGGAGAGATAGTTCTTTTATAATTATATCACTTGATTATCTGCTAACACAAGTCAAAATAGGGTAGTTTTGCTGAGAAGAGCTTTTTGCTCTGCTGTTCTCAGTACTTAAAACTGGTTAACAGTTTCATACAACCAGTAATTTAGCTGCTAAAAGGGGTATAGTGTAATGTAGTATGGAGGTCAGAAACATGCACCTTCCACACCCAGTCTCTTCAGGTCCTGTTGCCGATGATTTGTTTGTCTCAAAATGGGTCAATGATTAGTTTTGTATATTTTCAGGTTTGGGCATGCGATATGCAAACACAGAACAATATACCACAGCCCTCCTGTTCCCTATGCGTCATACCTGGTCCAATGCCCATATTTATGTGACTTACCTGCCCCATATAATCGTATGAGATTTCAACCTTGGTTGATATTGAGTCAGGCTCTAGACATAGGAAATTCTCTTTGCTCTACTAACTGGCCATCTGTGTGATCTTGAGCTAGTTGCTTAAACATTTTGAACCCTCTAGTTTTTTTTTTAATAAAATATGATGACTGGCCCGCTCTTCTGGCAATATGTATGATAATTATGCCAGACATGTCATAGACACTTGGCATAATGCTTTCTATATGGTGCAGCTTCAGTGAATGGCAGTTATTACTACTTCAGCTCTGGTTTTAAAGTTGTTGATAGTAAGTTGATAGAAAGATGGGGAGGAGGGCATAATGAACACTATATGAAGGGACGACATCACATCTATATTAATAACTGGAATGACATTTGCTATGACATTGAGATGATAGTATGGCTATGGAGCAATAATTGGCTAATATACAAAGAGGGGAAGAAGCATTCTTAAGAATGAAAATCATTCCCTTGTTTCTACTTACCATCTCAGAGTATTTTTTTTTCCATCAGAGACTATGGGGCTAGTCTCTTAGTTGCTTCAATTTCTATATTTCCCGCCTCAAAGCCAAACTTGCTAATGGTTGCAGTGGCCAGTAGCACCTTGTTCATACAGAAAAGCAACATATGTGAAAATATCTAGCACAATACCTGGTGCTTAGTGAGTGCTCAGTAGACATTCAGTCTTAATCTGTTCATAGTACCAGGGTTTATTCAATTTGTGATTCTCCAACTAAGTGTGCATTAGTATCACCCATACAACTTGTTAAACAGGCTTTTCCTTATATTTTTCTCATTCAGCACATCTGGGATAAAACCTAGGAATTAATATTTAATAAGCATATTTGGTGATTCTCATGCAAATGGCACAATTCAAGAAATGGTGTTTTATAGTAATTAATAAGTAGCTTTGGAAATTACAATGAGATAAAAGGATATTCAAGAATCAGTTACAGGTTCTGGATGACTATGAATGTTAGTGGACTTTCTAACTTTAAATGTGCAAGGGTGCTCACCTACACAAGGAACCATTCTAACACCCTATCATTATACTTCCCCCTCTGTAGGCTGGGTCCTGATCCCTTCCTTTCTCATCCATTGCTGGTAGCTTGACCCCTTTCTGGGCAGCTGCAAAGATGAGGGCCCTATTTTCAGTAAGTAACTGGCAAGATAGACTATCCAGTCATGGATAACTGAAAGGGGACTATTTTTGATCACAACAATTTTGAAGACCTTAAAAAAATTCCTCACCACCCTCCATCACAAACTAATTTTACTTCAGAAAGTTTCCCACAGTGGCTGCAGAGAATACTGAGCTTGTGATCATCGATTTCGGCAAAGAACCATGCTTAGAGCAGATGGGAGGCCCACTACATCAGGAGGATGTGGCTGAATGGGCCAAAAGCAAGTAAAATAGTCAATGTTTCCTAGTGAATACACTCCAGAATTTACCGTAGAGGACAAATGTTTAAAAAGAGGTAGAGTGTACTTCAGGGATCCTTCTTTGTCCTCACAGGTCTTCCATTTCCTCCCAAATACCCACCCCTTCTTTGTAGCTGTGGTGATTTGAATTAGGTGTTCCCCATTAGTTCATGTGTTCTGTATGCTAGGTCTTCAGTTGGTGACACTTTGGGAATTGGTGCCTCCTTCCTGAAGGAGATGTGTTGTTGGGGGTGGGCTTATGGGTGTTATAGCCAGCCTTCCCTTGCCAGTATTTGACATGCTCTCCTGTTGCTGTTGTTTACCCTGATGTTGGCAGGAGGTGATGCCCAGCCTCTGCTCACACGATCGTTTTCACTGCCATAATGGTGTTTCCCCCCACACCGAAGTCTATAAGCCTAAATTAGCAACTTTCCTCCCATCAGCTGCTTTTGGTCAGGTGCTTTCTGCCAACAACTCAAGGGTGACTACAATTCTTTTGAGCAGGTACAAGTCTTATTCTTAACTGTTCGGGATAGCCCCCCTCTTAGGATTTTTCAAGGTGATAGATGGTGATCTAAATAATGAATTCTCCTTGAAATATTAATGATCCATAATGATTTAACTCATTCTATTCCAGATAGTACACTTGCTTTTTAGCATAGATTTCCAGTGTAGTAACACAAATAAGTGAATATGTAGAATTTCAGACTAAAGACAGACTGTTGGAGGGGCAATATTTTGGGGGAATTTAGTTTTAATTGCAGTTCTCAAGTGATACCTTTACTGTCTGCATTGGAACAGTCTTTAATTCAGATATGTTGGAAAGTATCATTACATCCTTTCCCTCTTGTCAGTGGCCACCTGGTATGAGCCTGAAGTCAACTTTTCAGTCTCTTTTGGGTCAAGGTAGAACTTAAGTTGTGTTGTACTTTTTTTGGTTACTAACCCTGTCTAAGAGAAGTAAGAGAGATGAGAAGCAAATGTTACATGCATCCTTCTGGCATGTCTTGTCACAGAAAAGCAAAGTAGAAAGGGAATTGGAACCAAAAGTTAAAGTTGTTTCTAAAAGAGGCAATTTGGGGTGTCACAAGAAGCCAAGACATTGTCATACTGACTCATGAGCTACCTCCTCTCTCAGCCTACTTTCTCCTTTCCCCTCCACATACCTGCATAAAACAACTCTAAGCAAATGTTCTCATTAGGCATCTAATCATGCCACCTACCTGGCTGAAATGGACACAAAGTGGTGGGTAATATGAGAGAGACATCTGTGAGTCAGAGTGAACCAAATATATCTCTTACAGAGCATTCTTTGGAAGGTGAGAGGGTATAGACCTGGACAAAAATGAATCTGAAAGATTTCAACCTTTGGTGATTACAGACTCTCTGTTTTGGACTCTTTCTGTTGAAAGTACGGTTCAAAGACCGGCAGCAAAAGCATCACCTAGGAATTTGCCAAAAATGCAATGTCTTGAGCTTATGGCAGACTTTTCAATCAGAATCTTTATTTTACCAAGCTCCTCAGATGAATGGTGTGCACATGAATGATCAAGGAATGCTATGCAACACTGTATTGCACCACAGCAGATTGAGGGATCATTACCAGCTCTGTTTCCTGTTCTCATTCTTGCTCTTTTGACTTCTCCAAATAAGAACAAGTGATGGTTGTGTTGTGGATAATTGCTTAAAAAGCCAGTGTCAGTTGGGAATTAAGGGGCAAGGAGATCCAACTAGAGGATATGAACAGTTCATTCTCTTCATCAATGTTCAATAGAAATCCAGAAGAGACTATGCTGGTTATTTCCATTGGGAGAGAAGACAGAGCGTTTCTTGAACCAAGGCAAGAGAGAGATGGAGAGAATGAGAAGTACATACTTCTTGGTTAGGTTTTAAGTACATTCAGAGCTATCATTACTGGCAGTGTAGCTTCTTAAAACATTGCATTCCGCCCAATGAGAACTTGAGACTCAGCTTCCCTAGCACCCTTCTCTCTCCTCTGATCTTTCATTGGATCTCATGCCACTGTCCACATCACTTCAAACCCCATAGACTCTTTGGTGAAATGAATGTCTATGAACTTTGCCTCTGAATGATCTCAAAAACTTTCTAGTTTGGCATGAAAAAGCTGAACCTACGCTTTTGGCATATTGAAACATCAAACCTACTATGTGCAGCTAGCTTTTTACTTTGTCCTGTGAAAGACTTCCATGAGATAAATGAACTTACTTTTTTAAAAGTATTTATTTATTATTTTTGGGTTTTTTGAGGTGGGGTCTCATTCTAGCCCAGGCTTACCTGGAATTCACTATGTAGTCTCAGGGAAGCCAGGAACTCACAGCGATTCTCCTACATCTGCCTCCCAAGTGCTGGGATTAAAGGGTGCACCACCAAGCCTGGCCTGACTGTTAGTTTGGGTGAAGACCCACTCTGAGTATTTGCTCATAAGATTCTCCCATTTAAGTATCTTTCCTTGAAATTGAGAAGTGATAGTTGCCATAGTCCCTGGTTTTAAAGTTGACACTCACCTGTTAGGCAGTTTAACTTTTTACCTGCCACTTCCAGCTATATTCCTATATGAAGTTAAAAGGTGTTATTCCTAGAGTATACATAGTCCCTGCAGAGAATGGATTAAGTACAAGGTATTCTGATAAAAAAAAACAGATTTAGCTTCTGAGAAGTCTAGGGTAGGAAATGATACCTAGATAAGGTTACTGTGAATGGTTAGTTAGTAAGTGGGCAGTTAGAGACTAGCAAAGGAACATGAGCTGGATAGCCAAAGTTAGAGGAGAAAATAATGACAATAGAAGGTGGAGAAGTATGAGGAAGACAAATTCTGTCCACACGTTCTTTTTCTAGAGGCTGACTGACTGCTTTAAGGGACAGTTTCTCTAGCTCAGGGATAAATCCTTCACGTAGGCAAGGCTATTTGTAACTATGTGTCTAGAACCTGGAAATTTCCTATGCAGCTCTCAAAAGGGAAGGAGTGTGTGTGTGTGTGTGTGTGTGTCTGCATGACTCCCACAATCCTGTTTCAGAGTATCTATTGCCACTCTCAACCATGTTTAATGGTATTCTCCTTTGTACATTTCATCTAATTCTATCTGAGTTGCAAAGCCAAAGGAATGAAGTCTAAACTTAACTTTGATTTTGACCTTCATTTGAGATAGAAAGTTTCATAAAAGGCCTTGTTCAATACATTGGTAGTCCTCATCTAAGAAATTCAGATTATTGTTCTTCCCCAAAATAATGAATTCTATCTTCTAAAATTCTAGTCATCTCTTAATAACCCATGTTGTCTTTTAATCCTTAAGTCAATTGTAGAAAAATGACAATTCTCCTTTTCAAAACAGACACTGTCATCTCAGAAGCTTTGTTTATTTTTTTCAATCTGTAAAATGAAACCAGTGAATCACCTCTGACTACTCAAATCAGTGAAATTTAAAGATATCTCAGGAGCAAAAAAAAAAAAAAACATGTAATAAAAATCTCAAGAAGCTCCAACATTGAATTATTGGGGCTAGGGAGGGGAATGCAGAATTAAGAAGTAACTTTAAGAGAGGCAAATGTCAGGGGATATGCGGACTAGTTTCATTTAAGGGGAGAAAAGCTAAAATTGCTGAGAGGGAGACATTTCAGAGTCATGGACAAGTTGTCACTAACCACAGATAAACAACAGAATCATGCTCTTTGCTTTTTATTTCCTCAATCGCTTCCTCTTCCCCATCTACATTTGGTAGACAATATGAAGCTGCCTTGTGCCTTACTCCTTCCTGCCTTACAAAAAATAGATTAAAAATATAGTAAACCTCATGAGGTGACTTCAGTTTTGGACTGTCACCATTAAGGCAACCTCTTTTTGCTTCAGTGCATTAAGCCAGATGACCAGAGTGGCTGATAAGTGAGCCAAGGCAGTGAGCTTACTGAAGACTGGCCAGTGACAGAGTGGAGGAGCAAAAGCTGCAGAGATGGAAAGATCCTGGAGCAATGGAGGGAGGTAGCTCCAGGACAGAGATAGGTTAGTATGTGAAGATCTGCTGGAGGACAGAAGTCTTGATGTCAGGGACTTCTTGGTTTCAAAGCTTACATGGAAAGGACAAACCAAAAGAAAAGTAAAAATCAAAACCAAAACAAAGAAACAAACAAAAACCTAACCCCCCACCAAATTGCAGAGCATGGAATATGGGATCAAGGGATACAATTCCTTCCCAAATGGACCTAAATGGTTAAATGGATCCTTCCTGGCAATTAGAGTAATTACATAATTAGATTGTGATTCTGTAGGCAAGAGACAGAAACCTGTCTCAGATAAGTACACTTGGAAGCAAAATGTGCTCAGTAATAAAAGGAATAAGTTCTCATCAGGTATATTTCAAATCACTTGTAAAAATTAGTAGAATAAAAATTTGCAGCTGATAAGTTAGGTTCAGCCCACAAAAGAGATTTTGCCTGGGGCTCCATTTGAGTTTACCCGCTTAAGTCCCATTCTCAGTTCCACCATCAACACGGAGTCTCCATCAACATAATTTTATTTAAGCCAAGGTGTTCAGAGTACAATTCCATGGTGAATAACCTTTAAGGTTACATTTGCCTTTTCCCTGCTTCTTGCAAACAGTGCGTAATCCATGAGCACATTTGTTGACTGTAAAGGTGTATAACAGCAATTTTTGGAATGACAGTGCGGAGAGGGAATATGAGATCTGTGTGCTAATGAGCTGACACTGCAGAGGCTGGGGCGGTGTAGTGTGGGGTGCACTATAAGTGCACAGAAGCAAGACACAGGAGGGGACTTCAAGGGAATTGGCAGTGTTTCCTGAGGAACGAAGATAGGAAAGCCCTGCAATAGGACCCAGCAGTCTCCTGGTATTTCTCTACTATCCTTTCAAAAATCAAATCATTATTTTCAAGAATGGACGTGTTACTTACAAAATGTGTCTGCATCTCTTTTCATAAATATTGATTTTGTGTGTGTATGTGTGCATGTGCACACACTGGCTCAGGCACCAATGTGTTTATGAATGCATGGATCCTAAAACCAAAATTGTCACACCATCCTTTTCACTGGGTTTATCTAGGTAAATTGAAAACTAACACAGCAAACTATTAATCCTCATGAAATGGGAACATGTGCTCTAAATCAGATGGGTCTCTTTGATAAACTTCAATTTACTCCTAAACCAAGATCCCAAACGAACCACCTTTCAAGGCCTACCAAAGCCATAACACAGCCTTGTAATAGTTTTATGGATCTAGGGTGAGGGATTTTGAACAATTGCTTTTGCTTTCCAATAGTTGTTTCCTTATTGCCCTCAGAGGTAAGGTATTATGACACTTCAACACCAATATGGTTAACTTATTACCTGTTCTCAAACCTGAGATTGTCACATGGCAAGGATCATTTCCTGACTGTTCTTCAGTCTCGGTTTCAGATGGCCTTAGTCTGGCAAGTATCAGTCCAGTTTGACCATTAAAAACGGGACCAAAACTTTGTAAATCAATCATTTCTAAGCATCCAAATAGCTCTCTTATCCAAGTGCTCCTCAGCAGAAAGACAGTGCAGGAAGTTGAAATAAGTCAGTGTTAATGATAATAAACCCAGTTATTTACATGTATTTGGTTTTAAATCTGTTCTAATTGATATTTAGGAAGCTGCATTTAAGATTCAGCCTCTTGAGGAGATCACAGTGTCAAAGGATTAAGGATCAGATGTGGCTTGTAAATGCTGTAAAGACTGGCTGGGATTACTGAAATAAGAAACAAAGTATAGCCAGACATTTTGTAACTTTCACACTTAGCAAGAATTAATAAATTCATATTTTGTCAATGTTGGGAAGCCAAAGAATGTCAAATACAGAGTGTCCCAGAATATGTTCATAAAAGGATCTGCACCTCTCTCTATCTAAATTTTTCTTAAAGCTGATGATTGTCACATTTCTTGAAAACTCCTTTGCCATCTTCCCCTCAGTCCAAGTCTTCAAATCCAAAGACAAAATGCTCTTGGGGGCCCCTTAACAGCATTTAGAAATTATATACATATTGAGACTAATGGAATTGAAAGAAATGAAGAAAATCATATCCAAAGTTTAAGTAGAATTTTCCAAAATGAAAAGAAACCTCAAATTCCAAACTAAACCAGCCACAGACCCAAAACATATTTTCTGTCATTATTGGTTTCATTGTGAAACTTTTTGCAAAATAAGCTTAGATGAAGAAGGTAGTGTTTTATCACATAACATTCCATTCAAGTAAAACCTGACTGAGTCCAACAGGCTATTAGCCATTTGTGTTCTCATGGTATGACTTGGTATAGTGTCACCTTTCCAGAGGAATAGAGGAATTATCATGGACACAACTATGCATTTCAAAAATGCCTTTTGGGTTGATGAAATTCCTCCTTTTTGTATTGTTTTCCTCTTCCAAGCCACTCCCTCACTCTACCAGCATCTTGCTCTAAATTAACAAGTGTGTTGTCCTTAAAGGTCACCTGGGATGGACAAGACCAGCTTTCCAAAAATTCACCTGAGTGCTGCCTTCTCCCTTCCTTTGAGACTGAGAGGTGTTCATCACTTGCAATCAGCATGTAGTCTTATCAGATCCTATCAGAGCTCTCTGGGTAGAAAAGATGATATTCTAGGACAGAAAGAGTCCAGGGAATTCAGCCTGATATGCCGCTCAAGGTCACTTTTTTGCAAGGTTCTCATATTTAGTTCCTACATGTTAGGCAATTGTCAAATTCAGCTCCTCTATGCCATCAGGCACTAGCTTTAACGCTTAAGTCCTGTGCATCCTGAATTGACTCAATCAAGGAGCTGCTGCTGCTGCTGCTGCTGCTTTTTCAAGTCCCATCTGAAGAAATTTCCCTGAACAAGCATGCAGGTTTTTTTTTTCTTTCTTTTCCCCCAACAAAAAAGGGTTTTTGGGAAGGAATGGCAGTTTAGCAGGGAGGAAAGTGAAAGTTTGCACCAAACATAATTCAGCACAGAGTTTTGCCCACTGATTTTCAGCCAGCCCTGCAGC
>PVHP010039791.1:0-16168 GCA_004024765.1 Zapus hudsonius | reverse complement strand
CCAGATGTCACTAAATAGACGCAAGTTATCTGGAGTATCACAGATTTACATGCTCACCGTTAACAGGCAGGTTCTTTAGCAAATCTTGACTTTCTGTTTTTGTGAGTTTCATTCCCATGTTTTGCAAAATATCATTCAGTTGAGTGACATCAACAGTTCCTTCTGTGGAAAAAGAGAGGAATGTAAGCAAGAATGACTAACCATAAAATGTGACCAAAGCTATATATCATTGAGCATTGTGAATAGTAATAAACTTTTTTTGTTTTGTGGACATATAATATCTTCACTGACTTGAGTACACTTGATTTAAAAATTTTGCTTAGCATATATTTTGTAAGTTAGTCCATAGATTTCTATTTGTGCTGTCTTTACCATATTTGTAGAATATAAATAGTTAAAAAATGATTTTTTTAAAACACTTCTTCATTTGGATTTCAAGATATAAAAATTATCAGCTTTACCCTGAAGACCAAAGTCCAATGAATTATGATGAATTGTACAAATTGTTCAAAACTGCCCATGTTTGAACTTGGAATTAAGAAGAAGGCAGTGAGGGAAGGAAACACATGAAAACAATGGATAATGACACATACAAATGAAGACACTTTGAGGTAAACCGTTACCCTAACCTAAAAAGTTAATTAAAATTTTTTGGAAAAAAGAGAATGTTATATGAGTCGTTTGATTAAAATATACACAGAAATTATGCTTATGAGGCTATATTAATATAATTTCACATGTATGTATATAGGTGGCAGCATTTTAAACTTGGAGAATGTAAAACATATTTCAGATTCAACTGTCTTTTCATGGTTTCACTTACTTTTACAGGAAGTCACACCATCCATCAATCTGTTCTGGTATACATTTCCATCAGCTATCAGGACGAAAATCACACCACACAGTGAGTTTAAGTAAGGCAATACCAAAGCTTTAACTTTAGAAATACCAGAAAGATAGACATATAATTTATCACAGAAAAGTTCTAACTTATTTTCAAAATACAAAAAGCAATACAAAGTGGAGAAAGTTCTGAATATGGCTCTCTGGAACCTGCAGGAAATATTGCAAGCGCAAGTATCTTAATTCTCCTTGTCCTCTCTTCAATGTCTCTCCTTACTTTTCTAGTACATTCTCAACTATTCACTTTTTTATGTACCCTTGCATAATTTTGAAGATGCCTTCTCACTGTAATCAAAGATCAAAATGGGGGCTTTATCCTCTCCTGCCTTTTCATGGGTAAAAGCACTTGATAGTCTCTCATCTTAATTTAATAAAATCCAAGCTTAAAAATTAAAAATATAAATAAAAAAACCAAAAATGACCACTTCATTTTCTTACTGCTAGATAAGTGAATGATGAAGCAGTTGATACTCTAAAGGAAGCAACATAATTAGGATTCATTTTTATGTACCAAACATAAGCATTCATGGAAATTAAAAAAACAACTCTTAAGTTCCTAAAAGTCAATATTGTTATTTTAAATCCTTACCATTAATTGGCAGGTTTTTCTCTAGTTCCAAGCATTCCTGATCTGTGAGCTCCAATCCCATTTTTCTCAGAATATTTTTTAAATCTTTGATATTAACTTCTCCTCCTTAAACATAAAGAAATTATATATAATTAAGAATTTTTAGTATGATCCAAAATCAATAAAATGTAAAAAAACAAATAATTTATCAGCAGCTTCAACAGCTCAATAAAAAAGTAATATAAGACTTCTATATTAGCAGTCATCAGAGGAAAAGAACTGTTAACTTTAGAAATGTAGTATCTTGAATTCTGGGTAAAAGCAACAAGACATCATAAGTTTTGGATATTCTAAGTTATGTAAGATATCACACATAGCTGATCCAAATTCAGTAGTTCTACCATTTTCCCTTAATTATGAGTCTTGTTATCTTTCGTTTTACTTAACTAGTTAAAATGTGAATCTGAACTGGACGTGGTGGCGCACACCTTTAGTCCTAGCAAAGGTAGGAGGATCTCCGTGAGTTAAAGGCCACCCTGAGACTACATAGTGAATTCCAGGTCAGCCTGGGCTAGAGAGAGGCCCTGCATGGAAAAAAAAAAGTGAATCTTATGCAAGGTGCATTAGCTCTGGTTAACTTTTAATTCTAAGAAATTAAGAAAATATATTATTTCAGGTTTATATTTTGTAAAATATAGGTTAAGTTTGTGATGTTTAGCATAGTTTTTAAATAGAAGATATGCATATGATAGAAAAAGAAAGGTCCAAAATATCTACTACTCAGAATGCATGAGGCACTTCCTTTAAGTACACCTGATTAAATATATGATACTAAATAATCATAATACAGAAAATTTGCTTGATGCACTAATATGGACATAGTGAATATTTGTGAGACTCATAATTCAAACGACTATTATTTAGCCATCAGTTTTTGACTCCTATTTTGGCCCCATGTGTGCCCAAGTTACATAACCCTAAGGCTTGTCATAAGTCTTGCCGGAAAGTGTTAACTATTTGTTAGGTATACTTGCTCTGTGTTTTTCTGACAGAATAAATTTGTGTCGTTGACCAGACACTATTTATCTGTAGGTCCACTTGCCTGACTCTGAACTCTGGTCCTTGTAACCACATCATCATCAAGGAAGACTGATGCTGCAGACTCAGAACTTTAGTACAATGCAAATCCTGAATTTAGACAGTGGCTCTTTCATGCACACTGCCCCAAATTTGGTAACTTGTTTCATTGTTTGCTTGTTTCTTGTTCGTGCTTAAAATGATTTCTTGTGTTTACAACATTTTACTGTGATTTATTAGTCTCTGTTCCATGATCTCTAGACTAGGTTGCCTACTAGTGAACTTGGTGGCTATCGCTTCAGGAAAATAATTTCCTTTCATGGTGTTTAGATTAAACATAGTAAGATATGACTTAGATACTATCTTAGAGAATAAAAAAATTTTGTATCAAGGTATTGCAGTGACAAGTATCAATCATAAAAATTCAAACTTAGAAAATTCACAGAATTTATCCCACAAATAGGATTACTTAAAATAAAAGAGACTGCTGTCAATACTTCATCTTTAAAGGACGAAGGGGAAATAAGACGCCAAACCTTCCAGAGCAGTTAAGGGCAGCTCATGGTTGCTGAGAGAGAGGGAGGCAGGTCCATTAGTGGGGTAGCAACTGGTAAATTGCCCATTCCACAATAAAGAACCTTCCACCATGATCATACAAACAACCCTAGTTGGACTCAATGGGCTTAGGGAGGGATGAAAGTAAGATGGAGATTAATGGGGAAGAAGAGGGGGATAGAGAGGATAATGGGGGGGTATAGGATCAACATACAAGTATGAAAATGTACAGAATGGAAAAAATATCAATTTTTTAAAAAAGTGTGATGAATATGAAGTAAAAAGAATCTGAAGCAGTGGTAACCATCATTGTCAAGAGAAGAATCGGCTGCACTTTGTTTTGGTACAAGACAGTAAATATTGAGAGAGTGGGAGTCCAGCTTCTGATTGGTAATGTTTGTTATGTTAGCAATGAAAGTGTGAATTAAAAATGATGGATGTTGAGACAGGCAAGAAGATCTTTGTTCAGTAGTGTGCCCAGGGCCACACTATGGAAAAATAAGTGAACAGAGACTGGATCAAATCTCCAGGGTCTCATTGGGTAGAAGCCAGGTCAGGCAGCTGGATTCTCTTATGCAGATGCCAACAGAAACAGATATCACCTGGAGAAAGGATATAATGGTGGAGTATTTGGAAAATCCCCAAAAGCACATCCCCAGAACAAATGTGATCTTCACTGGCATTAAGAAGATGGGAGAAAGGGCAGACCTAATAGCATACATAAGTTACTAAGAAGTAATAGCCTCTGTTTATTTATTTCAAAACAGATGCTCATGAGTTTTAATGTGTTCCATAATTTAACTGATTTCATATACCACAATTCATATCAGGAATGAGTAACAGAATATATTTGTTACATATTTCTGGTTTATATAAAATTATCTTGTAGTAAAGTGAATATGATAATAGTTCTCATTCAGCAAATTATGGTCCATGACTGCTTTCTTTATCTAAAGATATGATTGGATTTAATTAGTAACTTCCAAAGAGTTGAGGAATGCCACTTCACAACCTACTAAAGACTGGTTTCATATTTAGATTTATGTAACTGGTTACATGAATACATTCAAACACTAGGAACAATTCTCTTCACAGTCTCAGAACCAAATTAAGATTTTCCTGTGTTTCATTTACATTGATTAGCCTGTTAGAGGCAATGGTTAAGGACAAGGAAGTAATTATCTTTATTTTTGTTCTTGATTATTCTAATTTAATTAGAAATTCTCTGTAACTAAAGATGTTGCCTTTCACTGAAGGGGATTATAATATGGTTTATGTATAATATCACTGAGTATTGACACTTCAAATATACAGTAAATATTTTAGAGCTATAGAGCATACAATTTCTATCTTAACTACTTAGCTCTGTCATTATAGTGTAAAATCATCAATCAATAATTCATAAACTAAAGCCCGGCTTGGTGGTGCACCTTTTTAATCCTAGCACTGGGAGGGAAGAAGTAGGAGAATCGTTGTGAGTTTGAGGCCAACCTGGGCTAGGGTAAGACCCTACCCCAAGAAAAAAAAAATAAATGAAAATAACACATAAACTAATGTGCATGGCTATTTTCCAATAAAAACGGTTTCCCCAAACAACCAGACTATTTGACTTATTTGGTGAAGCTTGCCACTTGTTACTGTAGGCAACAGAAATGTTTTCAGAACTGAAGTAGTAAACTGGTAGAGTAAAAAGTAAAGTGATGATAGGACGAGATCATTAAACTATAAATCAATATAATATTTAGGGAGATATATTAATTCTCACTTGCCTGTAACTGCTCTCACTGAATCTTTCAATTTACTGAGATGAACTTTTCCATTAGCTACAAGAAAATTCAAAATTAGTTAACAATTTCAAAAGGCACATATACAACACAAGATAACAAATTGGGAAAGAAGTGACCATCGGAAATCCATTAGGTTCACTTCTTTATCTCACTCAACTATAACAATATGTACTGTGGATATTATATTCAAAGTCCATAGATATTTATCCCCTTAAAATGCAATATGAATTGTAGTTTGTAGGCTACCTGTCTTTGTTACACATGTGATGAAAAGTTCCAGTAATGTAAACTTTAGCTGATTCATTCTCAGTTCTGGTCTAGCCACATTTATCAGATAAGGTTTATGGTGAAAATAGAAAGATTACCTTCCCTGTGATTATCATAATTACACTGGAATTGCTAATCAATGAGGAAAATGTGGATGTCTTAGATAGTTCCCATAAATTAAAGAACTTGTGATAATTAAGTACAAAGAGATTCAACAGTTCCTTAAAAGATAAGGGGTTAGGCAAAATCCTATAGTGATGAATTAAATGTATAGCTTCGCTCCCTGTGCTGGAGCTCCATGAGGCCATCGTGTAACACTTCATTATAAAGAAGGCAATGAATCACAGAAACACTGAACAACAGTATGATTTATTCAGCAGAGGGGTGGAAGATGATCCTAGGAAGACTTTGAAGTGAGTAAGCATTAGGAAGATCACATAGTCTGTGCTACCTCCTTGAGCATGAACAAGAATCCACTCGATATGTCACTGAAGTGGACCAAGGTGATGTTGGTCACTACAAAGCAAATGTCACTTTACCCAAACCCTTTCCATGAAACAGAAAACTCCATGAGGGATAACTAGAAAACAGGCCTTCTGATTTGATCACATCTTAATACTGATTAGGAGCTCTTTGGTTATGTACTACTCAACTGGTGTACAAGTAGAATGAGGGGCTGGAGGGATGGCTAAGTGATTAAGGCACTTGCCTGCAAAGCCTGATGACCCATTTTTGAATCCTCAGTACCCACATAAAGCCAGATGCACAGAGTGGTGCGTGCAACTGGAATTTGTTTGTGGCAACTGGAGGTCCTGGGTTGCCCATTCTCTCTCTGTCTCTCTTCTCTCTACCTCTCTCTGCTTGCAAATAAATAAATAAAATATTTAAAAACATAAACAAAATGTATTTTAAAAGAATGATTAATGAGGGATACTAAAAGGAGCAATTATTCTTTATTTCTTTTTGTCTTGTGAGCCTAAAACTTTTAATTTATTCCCTGTGAATTCATTGCTAGCAAAAAAAAAAACAAAAACAAATTGACAGATTGTCAGTCTTTAGATATTAAGAATATGAAAGAAAAGAAATGAATGATTCTGGATTTGTAGAAATAAAGGAAAGAATTTGTACTCATAATATCAGCAGTGTCTCCTTTTAGCTCTGCAAAATGCTTTCTGTTTGACACCAGGTAAATTAATTATATAAAACCCTACATACAAGGGCAAAGTTCTCCTCTAAGACACAGAAGTACTTAAAACACTCACATTCAAGTGGCAGATTTGCTCTTAGACTTTCTCGTTCCTTTTGTGTGAGCTCAATTCCCAGTTGTTTCAGTACAGAGTCTAGGTTAGTGACTGGAACTTCTCCTCCTTAGAAAAGATGCAGGAATACAACATGAGGAAAACTGAGTTTAAAATATCAAAAATACATTTCCACATGTGAACGATCTGAATTTAAAGGCTTTACCATTTTTTATCATGAAGATAGAAGATTTGAATACACACATATGAATATGGTTTTCCATTTAAACTTCCATTTTTCCTAAGAATATTAAATAACCAATAGAAAATCAGAAACACAATCTTTTCCTTTAAGCCTTATCTTAGTATAAGCCTGCTCAATGAATAATTCATGTTGAGAGAGGCTATAGTAATTGATTAAAATCAATATCATACGGAACTGGAAGGTGCTTTGATGCCAAGGATATCAAACTGAAATAAATATTAAATATATATTTCAATATAGTTTCTCTGTGCTTTTTAGCTGTCCTCTAACCTCAATCTTGATTTTGATTTCTTCTCCTTCCCCCTCTGAATACATTCTGTCCTTTGATACCATGACTCTTCTCAGAGTTATATAAAGAACACTTAATTTTAACGGAAAGGCCAAGAAGAATAGGGAAGAAGCTTCTAATCTGTTTTTTTAATCCCGGGAAATTTAGTTTTTGTTGTGACTGTTTGATAAAATCATGAATGGATATTGGGTTTTGTCAAATAACTTTTCTATATCAAGTGAGAAGATCATATGCTTATCTTTCTTTATTCTACTATGTGCTACACTGATTTTATGTTGAAACATTCCTGCATTCCTAGAGGAAATACCAATTGGTCATGGTGTATATTCTTTTTAATATGTTGCTAGATTTGCTCAGGATTTCATAAAGTATTTTTTCAGTTATATGTTTATAATGGATACCAGTAGCTTTTTCTTGTGATGTTTTGTCTGACTCTATTATCAGAGTAATGCTGGTCTCATAGTAGATGTTAAAGTTTTCCTTTCTCTTCTATTTTTTGAAAGCACTTATGAAGGTTGGTGTCAATTCTCCTTTAAATAATATTCTCCATGAATAGTTTTCACCAATGAATTAATCTATTCCTGGAGTTTTCTATATTGTGAACATTTTGATTACTAATCCAATCTCTTTACTTTTAATAAACAGGATCAGGGTTTGTAATTTGTATATTTTTAGAAAATTGTATATTTTATCTCAGTTGTGCAATCTGTTGGCATATAATTTTCTATTCTTTTCATTTCTGTCATGTTGGTACTAATGTCTCAACTTTCACTTTAGCAGTTTTGACTTTAGTAGTTTAAATTTTTATTATATTTTTATATTCAAGTGTATCTAAAAGTTTGCCAATTTTGTTAATCTTCAGTGAACAATTAGTTACTCATTTCCCTAGGAGCACTTCTTTCAGTGAAGCCTATTAATGTGATGTGATTTTTTGTTGTAATACGTCTTTAAGCATTTTCTATGATTTCCTTCTTTGACCCATTGTTTGAGAATGTGTTGCTGGATTTCCATATAATTGTCAACTTCCCAGTTTTCTGTGTCACTAACTTTTAATTCACTCATTGTGGGTGAAGAATATACTGTGGAGAAGACAATTACCTTATAGCTGTGGTGTGTGTGGTGGTGGTAACCTAAGACTGTTCTGTACATAGATCTAGTTGCCCTTGGGACTGAGAGAGCTATCAGGTTTCAGAACAGCCAATTAAAGCAACAACCCTAGAGTAAAAGAGTTAAGCCTTAAATCACTTACTGCAGTAATGTAAAGTAATAGCCTGAAACTAAAGAAAGTACCGACTTCTGTTCATGTTCTCCATGCAAACGGTGTACAGGTTGAGTGTCAGGTGGAGCAGGAAAACAGAGATCATCTTGGGTTTTTTGTTATTGTTGTTTATTTCTTTGTTTTTTTTTCAAGGTGGGAATTTCACCCTAGCCCAGGTAACCTGGCACTCTGTCATTCCAGACTGGTCTCTTAATTCACAGGGGTCCTTCTACCTCTGCCTCCTGAATGGTGGGATTAAAGGTGTGTGCTACCATGTCCAGCACCATATCATTGTTGAAAGATCCCATAACAAAAAGCTGTAGCAGTTTTATGGATTGGGAGTTTGGAGAGATAGTGAGGGAAAGGGCCAGGTGTGGAAAGGTACTTGGTATTGAATCAGAATGAAAAAAATAATCTATAATGTTTCCCTTCTACTTTTTACTTCCTCCATAAGGAAGTCTTCAGCACAGGTGCTTTTTGTTAAAAAGACAGGACTGGAGATTGGGAATGAGAATACAATTGTGCAAAGAGCTTGTCAGGCCAGAGGAACCTGAATTTTTTATTAAAACTCCCTTCAGAGACTTCCATACATTGGGTATGAGCAGGGATCTTTCCCCACTGAGGCCTGGAAAAACTTTTACAATTGCCTGTGAAGTCTGAAAAGCCACACACAGGTTTTTAAATGGGAGTGACTCCTCAGATGTTAGTGTTGTTAAAATCCTTTATTTCTTCCTAAATCGATCAAGCTGTTCTATCCACAGTTGAAAGTGAACACCAGTCTTTCCCCTAAGGACTTTTATTGTGTAGCAGGACTTGATAGCTCATGCCTTTAATTCCAGCACTCAGGAATTTGAGGTAGGAGGGTGATCATGAGCTCAAGAATAATAAATGGGAATCTTAAAGATTGCAGAGGTTTCTTTTTTCTCATCATCCTTATAACTTACTTTTCATAGAAATTACACCATCCAGCATTCTATTCTGAAATACATTTCCAGCAGCTATAAGAAAAGGAAAATGTCATGTCAGAGAGAGATGTCAGCATTCACTCATTTATTACTTCAGTAAGGCAGCTGTTAATAATTTTATGAGGAATGTGTTATAATTAATAAAAAACAGAGCATCCCCACTGTTTCTTTTACCTCTGCCTTAGGATTATCCTGGAAGGATAACTAATGTTAATTTTTTTAATGTTCTGATGGCAAAACTTATGGCTAAAAGGCTTGGTAGATTGCAGACTAAATCTAAATGACAGTGCCCTTACCTTTCTCATTATTTTTCAACAGTTTTCAACAGTCTTCCGAAAGCAAGTAAAATTTCAAAACTATTCACACAGGTTAAAGGCCTTAATGATATTTTCACAACTTACTATCAAATGGTAGAAGTTTTTGCAGTGTTCTGAACTCCTCATCTGTGAGGTCAATCCCCATGCTTTCCAGAACTTCGTTCAGGTCCCTGAGGTGAATCTTTTTTCCTTTGAAAATATGAAAGTATTAATATCTGGGAATAGTCATCCCCATAAGATGGTGAAAATTTCATTTCACTATAAAGCACCATTGCCTATTCAACAAAAATATCAGGGGAAAATGAAACATTTTACCTACACAGTATTTATGGGGAATCACAAAACAGAATATAAGCTCTTAATATTTATAAAACAAGGATTTTAAACTAGGTTTGGTGGTACATGCCTCTCTAATGCCAGCATTTGGGAGACTGAAGAAGGAAGATCAGGAGTTAAGGCTAGCCTCAGCTGCTGAGTAAGTTTGAGGCTAGTCTGAGCTACCCTGTCAAAAGAAAGAAGGAAGTAAGAAAGAAAAGAGATGAGAGAGAAGAAAAGATTGATCTATCTCTTATTGCAGGGTTCAAGTCATCATACAGAGTAGAAGTTTGTTTAAGATATCACCACTGGGAAATGTATACCAGTCCACCATCATTGACTGTTTATCTTTTAATGTGAACAATGTGATTTTCTTTTCTCTTCATAATGATAGTAATATTTTGACTCCACCATACCTTGATTTTTCTACTTACTATGCTTGAATAAGTGAATACTGTTACCTTATTTAAATTTTCATACCAACAGAGAATCTTGATTAAATTTTTAATACTAATTATTGTGTAAAATTTGTGTAATATTTTTAAAAATATTTTATTTATTCATTTCCAAGCAGAGAGAGAGAGAGAGAGAGAGAGCGAGAGCGAGAGAGAGAGAGAGAGAGAACCAGGGCCACCACCTTGTGGGTCTGACATATGTGGGTCCTGGGGAATTAAACCCAGGTCCTTAGGCACTGGAGGCAAGTGCCTTAACCACTGAGCCATCTCTCCAGCCCAAATTTGTGTAATATTAATTAATGTGTAAAATTAAACTATGTAAAGTGTTTACAAGGTAAAAAGCCAAAATATGCATATCTGCATAAGTTGCAAAAATGTCATTTGGAAATATTAGGTATAGTATTAGGTTAAATAATCTATTAAGACACTAACGGATTATCGGCAGAAATAGTGGAGTTGAAACACGAGAAAGCTTGTCTATCCACTGAAACCCCAAGAAGAGCAAAAGAAAAGCCATTTCAAAAAATTATGTCAGAAATCTAGAAAATAGTCAAAAATTTTCATCAAAAACACTGACTCAAGAAAAAGGAAACTTGAAAAAAGGTGACAGAAACATGACAATTTCATGTCCTGTTAACCTAATCTTTCCTCAAACTTTATCTTAAACTATTTCTTTTTTAATATTTTATTTATTTATTTATTTATTTGCAAGCAGAGAAATAGAGTGTGTGTGGGTGCACTAGGGCCTCCAGCTGCTGTAAATGAATTTTGGATGTACACACTACTTTGTTTATATGGCTTTATGTGGGTACTTGGCAATCGAATTGGGTTGTTGGGCTTTGCAGGCAAGTGCCTTAACTACTGAGCCATCTCTCCAGCCCATGAACTATTTCTGATCATCTGTCTCTGACAGTTTTAAAAACATTAAAAAATAAAAAATGAAAAAGGTCACATTTTATTTACCTGTAAAAGCTTTCATTAGATCCATAAGCTTTTCCATTTCAACATTCCCATGAACTGTAAGAAAACATAAAGCAAATGTATACATGACATTCATTTAGAAATCTGAAACATTAAAGAAACACTTGATTTTTTTACATTGACATGTAGAAAAACGAAGTTCTATGTGACTTGAAATTGACTCTTTTCTTTGAACCTAAGTTTTCCCTCTTAGACTTTGGAGAACTGTTATTTTAATCAGACAAAAGAGAATAAAATTGAAATTGAAGTCAATTATCCATCAGTAGTTTAACTGAAATTTTATAACTGTCTCTTACACTGATATCTGAATTAATATTTTTCTTTTATTTTCACTGACCCAGTAAATTACATGATGTCATAGACAGCCATACGCCGCTTGGATGAATCTTCAAACCAGGCACAATTTGGGGGAGGAAAGTATTCATTGAAACTATAGATTGAGGGGAAGTTCTGCAACAGCGAAAGAGGCTGGCCCTCTTTCACAGCTCTGAGCAGAGAGAAAAACCCATCACCTACATCACACACACAATAGCAAATAGGCAGGAGGGACAAAGAGAATTTCTTCTCTTTTTTATAGACTTAGGGTGGGGTCTTATGACCTTATCCCAGACCTAATGGCTTCCTGAGTATCTGGAATTTCCTTCCTTCATGGCCCACACAGGAAAGGATGTTTACTTTCAGATTCTTTGAGCTTTTTTTAACATCTTACCCCTTACTGAGAGGCTACCTTCCTGTAAACATCCTCAGAGACTCACCAAAGATAATTAAAAAGATCAAGTTGAAAATAAAACCTATCACACTTGACTTATATCACTAAAATATTCATCATTTTGCAGCTGATCTCTCAATTCTAGTGACTGGCATATTTCACAGTAAAATTACATAGAACTTAATAAAATTCAAAAATTTAAAATATATTAACATGTGAATATACTAAAGAATAGAATTATGTCACAAATGAAATATGAGATATGAAATGTTATATTTTACCAAGAAAGAAAACAATCAAAATTTTTATTCTTAGTAACTTACTTGAAATATTCCTAATTATAAGTAACAAATGTAAAAACTTTTAAACATGAAATGTTTATAAATGCAGGTCACAGATAATTCCACAAATAGTTACTAAAGTATGTGTTTGTATGTGTTGAAGTATGTGCTGACTGAGATTATAAATCAAATTTGTCACTTATGTTTATGTTATATTCATGTAACAAATATTTGAACAGTGACTAAAAATATATGTTATGTAAAGTGTACTATTGTGGGGCTAGAAAGGGGTTTCATTGGTTAAGAGTCCTTGCTTCTTAGGCATAAGGGGCCTTTTGGTCCAGAAACTGCCAAGTTTGACTCCTTAGACCCCATGCCACACACAACTGTAACCTCATTCTGCTGGAAGGCATAGATCGATCATAGAATTTCTACAGCTCTGGGTTGAAGAAGAGACTCCATCTCAAGGAAATAAACCAATGAGTGATAAGAGAAGGGCACATGCTATCCACCTCTGGTCTCAGCATGCATATGCATGGGATATGTACATCTGCACATATGCTGCATCCATATATATATATATATATATATATATATATATATGCTATACAAATTTAGGCCAGGTGTGGTGGTGCAGGCCTTTAATCCCAGCACTCGGGAAGCAGAGGTAGGAGGATCACTGTGAGTTCGAGGCCACCCTGAGACTACATAGTGAATTCCAGATCTGCTTGGACTAGAGTGAGACCCTACCTCGGGGGAAAAAAAAAGTGCATGTTGCTTATATGGTAATCAAATAAATACAGGCTAAATTGACTTTTTTTCTTTTCTTTTCCTGGAATTACTGAAGCAGAAACCTCCAATTTATTTCTACAATAAATCCAGCTAGATCACGAAAATGAAAAAATTTCATGTCAGTTTCACTGGGCCACTGGAAATTTTCAGAGAGATGTGAGAACCTTTTATGTGTAGAGCTAGTTACTTAATATAAATGTATTCTTAGTGGTGGGAGGGGCACAATTGAACTAAATGTAGCTTTCTCCAATAAACTCACATCTCTTTGGTATGTGAAGTTAAGGCCTTTCTGCACTCCTAATTTAACTGTGGATCTAGGCTTGTGCCCTAGCCTTTCAGAAAGCTTCATTTCATGTTGTCCTAAAGGTAACAATTCAAATGACCAAATCACCAATTAATGGTAATTTCATAATTCAGACTTTGATTTAAAAGAAAAAAGCATGGTTATTCTACATGTCCATTTAATTTCGGATATTCACATACCTTTATTGACCAAAATTGTTATTTTTAAATGAGTTGGAATCAATGGTAAGACTAGAGGAACCTTTCAAATAATGGATATATATTTTCCTTCATAATTTTTCTCATATTAACAATATGGAAAAAATCAATTTTATTATAAATTCAGAAAGACCTATGAGTCTAAAATACAGTTTTCTGTTATGAAAATGAATTATGCCACATATAGACCCATTTCCTAATAGTTACATTATTGCAAGCAAAGGAAAACAAGATAATTATAATAAGACATATTCTCTCTGATAGATAGCAAACAATAAAAACTAAATAATGAATTGACAAACATTTTAAGGTACTTTGCCTAGCCTTCATAATGATGGAATCAGATGAAAACTTACCAATATAAACAAGTATTGACTTGTCTAAGGTCATAAGATGGTTGGGTTATGTTTCATGTAAACAGCCCAATAGAATATTCTCCAGTTAACATATTTAACTTGTACATCTTTGACTATGGAATTAATTTACCCCTAACTCAACATCTACTGAATTTTAGGATTTATCTCTAGCTCATCAAGGGAGATTTAAAGTCTGGGACAGTCTCTGAGCCATGGAGTTTGCAAAGCTCAGGATAGGAGAATGTTAATCAATGTGTAAACAGTATACAAGGCATTCTGGCATTTCTATGTAATCAGGTCATCCCTCTCCATGGGGTATTTAGAGGACTACATTTGTCTAGTATAGGAAATGATTCTAACATCTCTCTGGTGCCTCGCTGAGCCTTTCTGCCTTCTTTAATGTCTTTGCAAATGATGATGGGATTCAGGATAAAGACATGTTATTTCAATAATTTCTTACTTTTGCCTATGCTCTTTTCTCTCTCTTTCCCACTTTCCTATATTAAGTTTATTCTGTTCTGTGTGTCTTCTTCCCTTCTCTCAATGTCACTGTCTCCCCCAAATTCTGCCCAAGTCAAACAGTGGCAATGGCCACACTCTAAGCTGAAAGAAAGAATAAAGTTAAAGAAAATGTCAAAAGTCAAAAACATACTTTCAGATTAATCTTTAATATTTTCTGTATTCTTAATGTCAACAACTGTTTTAGAGTCTTTAATAGCATCTTATATTCTCTAAAAAATTCAAAAATATCTTAAAATGCTTACCGTCAGCTGACAGATTTTGTGTCAGATCACTAATTTCCTCCTCTGAAAGTTTGATTCCCATGTTTTGTAAAAGACTGTGCACTTTATTAACATTAATAGGCCCTTCTTGGGAAAAAGAGAAAAATATGAGACAAATTATTGATGCTACCATGTGACTATCAATATTACTGTGTATTGATTATAAGCCTCATGAGGAAGACCAAGGCTCAATAAGTATATATATATATATATACATATACATATATACATAGATATGCACACACACATATATATGGGTCAATAAAATGGAGTTAGAATTAGAATTGAAATATTTTATATGGTTGAACAACTGCTAAATCATTTACAACAAAGGGAAATATACATATATATGGGTTTCTGGATCATTAAAAATATACATATATAGGTCAATAAAATGATGTTAGAGTTAGAACTAAAATATTCTATATGGTTGAGCAACTGTGAATCTCTTACTATAAAGGGAAAAATTAGTCAAATACTGAGTAGAAATTTTCCTCTACTTCCATATTAGATATTTTTATTCCTAATTAAACTCAGTTATTAAATTATGTCTCCAATTAGGATATTCAGACCAACTTTCCTGCTGAAAACAATTGAGATACTGGATGAAATGTTTAAAAAATTATTTTAAATGCCATCAACCAGCATCGAGAGACCCTTCAACATCCGAAATGGTATCCAGCCCCCAGAAGGCAGTTAGTGTAGTGCTAGAAGGCACTGCACAGGCTTCCAGGGGAAAATGATCAATAACAGCTGGAGTAAACAGAGACCACTGACACGAAAAACAATCTGCGGTCATGAGTAGGCTGACCACACCCCCTACTAGGAGAGAACAGCAAACCAAGAAAGGAGCACTTGTGCAATGGAGGAGCCTGGGCCTGGGGGAGACAATCAACAGCTTTCAAATTCGGCCAATTTTCCACATAGTGAGGGGGACCCCTTGTCTGGAACTTGGGATTCAGGGTGATAATTACCGGATCCTGTACTCTTGGGCTCCTGAGACAAGATGCACTGTGGGAGTGATTAATGGGGAGGCTACTAAAAATAGAATCTAGGTAATCCAGAAATGTGTATATTTGTTAACCTACACTGATCACACTCTCCGATGGAGATTGTGCTTAAATTTTTCAGGATGCAGCGAGAGAGCTGAGGACCATCTAACCCTACCAACCAACTGACCTTAGGCCGATACCTGAGATTCTGGCAAGAGAGGAGCCACCACAGTCATACCATGGCGTGGAGGATCCATATGGAATCCCGCAGAGAAGGACGGGAGGAACGAGGGACCCACAGCCACAGACATTCAATCTACACAGGATAAGCCAGTGAGACAGAAACCAACGATCTTCAACACAAAGACCCCAAAACTCACAACCTTAAAGCAGCCTTAATACTCATCCACCATGACTCAGGGACCTATGCGGAAGAGGGGGCAGAAAGATTGTAAGAGCTGTGGTGGGGGAGACTATCCAGAGGCATGGCACCCTTCAGTATCAACACACTTGGG
>PVHP010039790.1:0-16191 GCA_004024765.1 Zapus hudsonius | reverse complement strand
CAGACCGACGGTACCTGAATCTGCGGTAGACGATTTTCAGGTGCCTCATGCGCCCAGTGCCGGTGGTGTTCCGCCTCTTAGCCTTGGCGCTCCAGTTGTCTGATGAGACAAAACCCCACATTTTAGATTTAATTTTTAATTCAATGCTCACCTCCCCGACACCCCGCCAGCCCCGAGCTTCGCACTCACACTTCCTCTTGCGCTTGGCGGGGTAGCCACACTTGCCGCAGGTGGACTTCTGCAGGTGGTACGCCTTGGAGCCGCAGCGGCGGCACAGCGTGTGCGTCTTATTGCGGCGCTTCCCGAACGATGACGTCCCCTTCGTCTGCGGGACAAACGAGCGGCGTGAGGTCTAGCGATCCGCGCGAGCGGCCGCGAGTTCGAGGCCAGCCCGGGCTTGAGCGAGACCCCCCCCCTCGCCTCGGGGAGGACTCCGGGCTTGGCCCAACCGGTCCGAAGCCACTGTCCCGGCTTGCGAGAGTCACCGCACGCCCCGTGCCCGCCCGTAGGTTCCCCTGATGCGACACCTTCCCCGGCACCCGCCGACAGCAGGCAGCGCGGCCCCGGGAGCAAGGATGGAGAGCGATTTCCACAGCCCCGGTACAAAACTCACCATCTTGCTTCTGCCGCCGAGACCAAAGAGACCGGAAGAGAAGGCACTTCCGCCCTTTCGTACTCACAAGCTTCCGCCCCGGGAACGACTTCCGGAGGACTCCAGTCTCAAGTCTCCGGAGCCGTGGCGAGGACGGAGGAAGAGGAGGCACTGAGGCAAGGAGGAGCCAATAGGGTGTCGGCTTGTGGTACGGGGCGGGGCCTGAGCGTCCGGCGCCATCGTGTGGGCGGAGTAAGAGGCGCAGAGGCAAGGCGGAGCCAATCGGGTGTCGGCTCTCGGTAGGGGGCAGGGCTTCCGCGTCGGCGCTTTGGTGTGGGCGGGGTAAGAGGTGGGGCAGAAGCAGGTTGGAGCCAATTGGACGTCGGCTCCAGGTTGGGGGCGGGGCTGGCGCGTCGGCTCCATGGTGTGGGCGGAGTAAGAGGTGCCGAGGCAAGGAAGAGCCAATAGGGTGTTGGCTTGTTAGGGGGCGGGGCTTCGCGTCATTGCAGTCGTGTGGGCGGGGCAGAGGCGGGGGCAGATGCAGAGCGCAGCCAATCGGGTGCTCCGCTCCAGCGGCCCGAGGGGCTTCCGCTGCTCTCTGCCCCGCAGGTGTGCGGGACCGGGTCAGGGAGCTGCTCGGAGCCGGGGGCCGAGCGCGCGTCGCGGGCTGGCCTGCGGCTTCTCCGGGTACCTCTTCTCTCGGGCCTCCGCCCGCCTGGGAAGGCCGCGCTTCGGATCTCAGAGCCCAGAAGGGTTCCTCTGAGTGGGTCTCAGACAGTAGTAATCGAGAGGCAGCGCACGTGCGCTTGTTAAGTTTAGATCCCAGCGCTCGGCTCCCTGGAGATCTGATTCCGCAGGTTTGCGTCGGGCCAGAAATGTGCACTTTATAAAGTGCTTTTTAGATGGTTCTCATCGGCAGTTCTCGTCCCACCTTCGTAAATGCTGGTGCATTTCTTCCCGTTGTCCACCGCAGCCCAGCCCCGCGAGGACGCACCTGACATGGACGAGTAGTTGTAACCACGCAGCCGCCTGCTTTCTAGAATAAAGCGACTGCAGGGCTCAGGCTCGGTTTTCACAAATTAACGGCCGCCTCACAGATTGAGTCTCTTCTGTAATCCTGGAAGCTGCCAATAAAAAGTTAAAAAAATAAATATAGTCCTTGGGACAGGGAATAGGGACAGGGCATAGTCCTCATGGAAACAGACTTGGAATGGGGGAGGGAGGGAGGAAGACAGCCAGGAGAGAAAGGAAACACAATTAATCCGGGGACGACTGGGTGAGGGGCTGTATTTTTCTTTAAATTGCTACAAATTTAGTAGCACAAACAACACATAGCTTCAGTTAGAATAAAATAAATTCTAGAGGTCTGAAGTCCCGTGTAAATAACATTGTTAACTTAAAAAATCTGTTAATAAAAATGGACTCATGTGAGCTGTTTTAGCCTAACCTTTTAAAAACATGTAACAGTCACTGGTTAGAGGCACGGGCTCACTGGGCTAAAATTAAAATATAGGGTTATGCTGTAGCTCAAGGTAAAATAATTTGGCTGTTAAAGGAGGTCCTGGGTTCAATTCTCTCTGCACCACTAAATACATTCAAAATGTTGGCAGAACTGCTTTCCTTCCCCCTGCTTTTTTTTTGTTCTTGTTTTTTTTCATGGTAGGGTCTCAGACTGACCTGGATCTCACTCTGTAGTTTCAGGCTGGTCTTGAACTCATAGAGATCCACCTATCTCTGTCACTTGAGTGCTGGGACAATAGGCATGTGTTCAAGGCCAGCTTGGGGTTACAGAGAGTGAGTTCCAGGTCAGACTGTGCTCCAATGAGATCCTACCCCAAAACTGTTGAAACTACTTCAGCTTTTCCGTGGTTTTCCTTTCCCTGCTCTAAAAGCTTAGGAATTCCTCCTTAGGAATCTCCAAGTTTCTATCCAACTGCCAGCTTTAGGTAGGTTAATGGTAGGTGAATTTTAATCTTTTTTCCTCTGACATTCTTCCTTTTTTTTTTGAGATAGTGTCTCATCTTGTTGCCCAGGCTGGTCTCAAACTCTGGCCTCATCCCCCCCAAAGTGCTGGGATCATAGGCATATAATTTATATATATATATATATATATATATATATATATATATATATATATATATATATATATACACACACACACACACACACACACACACTGAGTTTAGATCAATTTCTGAAACATATCAGAAACTTTAAGTCCAGGTAGTCACCTCTTCTTCTGGGAATGATGGAGACTATGTAAATCCTAAATCCTACAACCATAGTCTTACAAGGCCATTTGGTGAGTATAATATATGCATTTAACCAGACCAAAGTAGGTGTTACTCCCCTAGGGTTCATGGCCTCACAAACCATAAGCTTTTGACTAGGTCTTCAGTACCAGGCCTGTGTTCCCTCCCATGGAGCAGGCCTCCAGTCCAATTAGATAGTGGTTGGTTTCCCCCACAATAGATGTGCCATTATTGTCCCAGTTGGCACATTTGGCCTAGCTGGCCAGTTCACCACTGTTGATGACTTCTCTCTCCCATAGGGTTGCACGGAGCCATAACTTTTTCCAGCTTTCTGTCAGCTGGTTAACAGGGAGGAGCTTTCCAGCTCAACTCCAGCTTGATTTCTCAGTGACCTGCAGCCCAAGCATGTGGAGTCTTCAGCAGTAGGGTCTTATCATCTCATTCTGGTGAGCAACCAAGAGTCTTGGCAGTGGCCTTTCATGTTTTGGGGACATCAGGAACCTCACTGGTCAACAACTCACTGGAAGTTCCCCCTTCCTGGCACTGAAGTTTTTCTAGTAATCTATGGCTTCTGTGTATACCATTATCCTGTGGCTTATTCATAACATCCTAAACTTTGATTAACCCTCCTCCCACCCTTCCTTTACTCATTCCCTCCCTCTGATCCCACTTAGGCCATTGCACCCCAATAATCTATCTACTACATATATACAGTACCCTCCCATAAATCTCCTCTTTCTAGCTTACTGGCCTCTACCACTGACTTTTACTCCAACTCACATACAAATCTAAACTTAATGTTAGTTTTGAAAATAGAAAGTAAGGGCTGGAGAGATGGCTCAGTGGATAAGAGTGCTTGCTATGCAAGGTCAAGGATCTGAGTTCGGAAATAAATAAATAAAATATTAAAAAAAAAGTGCTGGTGAGATGGCTCAGCGGTTAAGGCACTTGCCTCCAGTGCCTAAGGCCCTGGGTTCAATTCCCCAGTACCCACATAAGCCAGACCCACTGGTGGTGGCCCTGGTGTTCTCTCTCTCTCTCTCTCTCTCTCTCTCTCTCTCTCTCTCTCATCTTTCTGCTTGAAATTGAATAAATAAAATATTTTTAAAAAAAAATTTTTTTTTTGAGTTCGGGTCCCCAGATCCCACATAAAAGCTGGAAGCAATGGCAGGCATCTGGCATCTGTAATCCCCACACAGTGGAGAGATGGGAGGTGGAGATGTAGAATTTCTCAGAAGCTGTGGGGCAAGCCAGCCTGGGAAGTTGAACAGTAAACAAGTACAAGGTGAGGGCACACCCTGAGCACTGTCCTCTGACCTCCATGCACACGCGCACTAGGGCTCACACTCAGGACGGATGAGCGTGCACATCCACCCTCTCCCCCCACAAAAATAAAAACAAATTTAAAGTAGAAGGTACAAATCTCTCTAATCATATCCTCAGAGGTAGTCAGGGTCAAAACTTGGACCCAGGCATGGTGGTGCACACCTTTAATCCCAGCACAGGGGAGGCTGAGGTAGGAGAACCACTGAGAATTCGAGGCCAATCCAAACTACAGAGCGAGTTCCAGGTCAGCCTGGGTTGGAGACCTTGCCTCATGAAAAAGCAAAACCAAAGAAGAAGCTATCAAAACATTTAGAATATCTATTTAACTATCTTTTTGTTGGTTTGTTTTTTGAGGTAGGGTCTCGCTCTAGCCCAGGCTGACCTGGAATTCACTATTTAGTCTCAGGGTGGCCTTGAACTCATGGCGATCCTCCTACCTCTGCCTCCCGAGTGCTGGGATTAAAGGCGTGCGCCACCACTCGCGGCTGATGATGTCTTATTTTTAAATGACTTACTTGGTATTGCATACTTAACGTTGTCCTCTACAAATCAATTAATTTACATTCTTATCACAATATAGTGCTCAGAGTAGAAACTGCAGTTCAGGAGAAGCTTCCTGAAGGAGGCGTCCCCAATGAGACTTTCTAGTTATGAAAAAGAGCAAGGATGTATGACATGAAACCTTGTCTCAAACAGATAACAACAAACCGGAAAAATAAATCACATTAGCTTGAGTATGAGTTCTGGCCCTAGTGCCATGGCCTGCGTGCTTGAGACCCCCCACCCCTACCTCCCCCCACCCCTCCCTCCCTCCCCCCCCAGTTAATGTTCCTCCAGAAGCCAGGGAAGGCAGCTCAGGATTTCAGTTCCTATTGTGTCTGCCCACTGTAAAACTGTGTCATCCATAGATTTTATCTTTGCCAAATAGACACTTTTTTTTTCTTTTTGGTAACTCCCAGTTCCTAATCTCCCAGAATGACTTCGTAACCTATTTCCTGGTCGGCTGGTCTGGAAGAAACCCAAACAGTAACAGGAAGAACAATGGCTGCGGACTCTGCTCCCTCAGAGATCATAGAAAAGCAGCGAACAGCGTTGCTTAAACTCCTCCAGCAAGATCCTGATTCTGTGTTAGACACCTTAGCCTCTCGGATGCTGATCTCTGAGGAAGAGTATGAGACCCTAGAGAAAATTCCAGACCCTCTGAAGAAGAGTCGGAAGCTCTTGATTTTGGTACAGAAAAAGGGAGAGGTGACCTGTCAGTGTTTTCTCAAGTGTTTATTTAATATGTTTCCAGACTCAGCTTCCACTGGTAAGTTTGCTTTTCACACTTTGGGGAAAGAAGAAGGGGACAGAGAATCTGGGGGAAAGAAATTGGCTTTTATTTTATTTTTGTTTGTTTTACTCCCAGAAGTCATTTGCATTGGAATAGAAGGTAACAGGAAAGTGTGCATATTTTTGTTCACTTTTTATCTGTTTATTTTATATCTGCTATAACAGGCTCTACTCTTTCATCCCGCCACCCCTGTGGCCTTCCTCAGTGGTATTAAGGTATTCGTGGGGTCATGAAGGCCTCAGTCAGTCCCTTGTGGGCACGTTTTTAAAGCAGGGGCCAATTGATGATTGGTAGCGTGTTCAAACCCTCCCATTCATTCCCAGTTGTTTCAGTGCTTCCCTCAGGTGCTCACGGTTCTGGCAGGGAGCGGCTGAACTTCCACCCTTGGGAAAATAATCATGCTGATAATGTGCAGTTTGCAGGGTTCCTCTTCAAGTATGTCCCCAGATATTAACAATTCTGAGACTTTAAACAGAACCTTTCTTTTAGGATAGCTGTTCTGAAAATACAGGATGAATAATTTTATTTACTTATTTATTTATTTTGTTAATTTATTTTTTCCCAAAGTAGCGTCTCACTGTAGTCCAGGCTGGCCTCAAACTCAGAGCTCCTCTGCCTCGCTAGTGCTAGATCTCGCTAGATCTAGGAAGAATAATTTAACACACTAGATAGCAGATCAGTAACTTCATTTTCTTTGTGATGACAATGCCAGCTGAGCTCCAGTTTTTTAGAGTTTAATTTATCCATTTGAACTAATGCTAGTTCTTTTACAAAGAATTTATTTAATATGTATTATTACTCCTACCTCTGCCTCCCAAGTACTGGGATTAAAGACATTCACCACCATGCCTGGCTCTACTAGCTATGTTTTTTTTTGGGGGGGTGGGTGGGTTCAGGTAGGGTGTTGCTCTCCCTCAGGCTGACCTGAAATTCACTATGTAGTCTCAGGGTAGCCTTGAACTCATGGCAATCCTCCTACCTCCTGGGATTAGAGGCATGTGCCACCACAACCGGCTTCTACTGGGTATTTTGAAATATTCATAAATTCTATCTTAGGTAGTCCAAAAATAACTAGTGGCCCTTGGTATATAGCCAAGTGAATCCAGATCAGCATACAGAAGAGATATCTGTATACCCCTGTTTATTAAGATAGCTTTCACAGTAGCCAACTTCTGGAATCAGCCTGTTTATCAACAGATGACTGAAGTGTAGTATACATATGTGATAGGGTATAATTGAGCCCTAAAGAATGAGAGCTGGGTGTGGTGGCTCATGCCTGCACCTGTGTGAGAGAGAGGCAGAAGGATCAATAGTTTCAGAGTAGCCTGGGTTATACAGCAAGTTTCAGGTAAACTGAGGCTACAGAGTGAGACCCATCTAAGAAACAAACAAGAACAGGGCTGGAGAGATGGCTCAGCGGTTAAGGCACTTGCCTCCAGTGCCTAAGGCCCCAGGTTCAATTCCCTAGTACATAGGTGGTGGCCCTGATGTTCTCTCTCTCCCTCCCTCTCTCTGTATTTCTCTGCTTGAAAATAAATAGAATAGAAAAAAAATGAAAAAAAAAAGAATAGAAAGAATGAAATCATGTTATATATAAGAAAAATGGATGGAAGCCAGGTGTGGTGGCTCACACCTTTAATCCCATCCCTGGGGAGGATGAGGTTGGATGATCCATCAATTTGAGGCCAGCCTGGGTTATAGAATTCCAGGGTAGCCTGGGCTAGAGTGAGATCATACTTTGAACTTGAAAAAAACTGATAAAAAAGGATGGAATTAGAGATCATCATGATGCATGAAATAAGCCAGACTCAGAGACTCAGAAAACAAATACTATGCTTTCTCTTGTATGTGGAATATATATTAGTATAAAAGTCTATAAACACACATGCACACATGTATACATACGACATGAGGTAGAAAGGCATCTGTTTGGAGGAGGAAAGTAGAGGGTCATGTGGGGGTGAATATGCTCAAAGTATGTTCTAAGAACATGGGTGAAAATGTACAGCTAATAAAATTACACTAATAAAATTGATAATATCTCAAAAAATAAATTGTTACAAAATTATACAAACTAGTGACAGATGGAGTATTGTTTAGTAATTCTGGAAACTACCACTAGGGGCAGATGCATCTGCTTTCTAGATGCAGCTGTAAGAGAGGAAGGGGCTTGCCCCTGTTCAAAACCAAAGTGAGTGTTAATGACCCTTCGTGTAGGACCAGACTCATCGCTTTTTTTTTTTTTTTGGTTTTTTGAGGTAGGGTCTCACTCTAGCCCAGGCTGACCTGGAATTCACTATCTCAGGGTGGCCTTGAACTCATGGTGATCCTCCTACCTCTGCCTCCCAAGTGCTGGGATTAAAGGCGTGCGCCACCACGCCCAGCGCAGACTCATCACTTTGAAACTAGGTTTCATGATTTCTATAGAACACTATCCAAATCACAGAAAGCTTACTCATTAGGGATTAATGGATTTCATTACCAATAGCCCCAAGACTTCAGAGTTGTGGGTCCCATTAAGTCTGTAAGTAAACACTGCTATCACTTACAAATTTTCTGTTTTACTCATTATTTGTCAAACTGCAAAGGTGCTATTCGAGAGATTCAACCTTTTTTTCTTCTAGGTAGGGTCTTGCTCTAGCCCAGCTTGACCTTCCTGAGTGCTGGGATTAAAGATGTGCGCACCATCTTGCCCGGCGAGTTTCAAACTTTTGAGCAAGGGCTGGAGAGATGGCTCAGCGGTTAAGGCACTTGCCTCCAGTGCCTAAGGCCCAGGGTTCAATTCCCCAGGACCCATATATGCCAGACCCACAAGGTGGTGCCCTGGTTCTCTCTCTCTCTCTCTCTCTCTCTCTCTCTCTCTCTCTCTCTCTCTCTCTCTCTGCTTGAAAATGAATAAATAAAATATTTAAAAAAAAAAAACTTTTGAGCAAGCCAGTAGTTGGCCTAATTTTTTTTTCTCCCATGGGAGAAAGTTCTGGCAGTTAATTTGTTGCTATGCAAATCAGATAGGTTGTAATGGGTGTTCCTATATTTAGTAAAATAAAGAGGGAGAGCATGCCTATAGCCCAGCTAGAGAGCAGGCTGGGCCAGGAGTATATTTGAGTCAAAGAGCTTGAGGCCAGCCTAGGTACTTAGTGAGAAAGACAAACGAGAAAAGAGAAAAGAGAAAAGGATGATCCTTTGAGGACTTGAAACTTACTCAGGTTATTTTAAAATTCTCGTTTTGCAAAAACCAACTTTCTGGCTCTTTTTCAGAACTTTTGCAATGTGAGAACACAGCACTTCAGTCTATGATACTAAGAACAAATTCAGAAGATACCTTTTCCCCTGAGACTCCTGAGGCCACAACATTCTCCAAAGAGAAAGAACACTTGGATTTGGAAACCACTGAGTTTTTCAGGGACAAGGGAGGCAGTTGTGGGGAAACTACTCTGACCTCCTGGGAGAATGAGAAGGAATGTGACACTCCGAAAGTCACAGTTCCACATTCACTTGAAAGCGCTGAGTATGAAATTCCAGCAACTATTACATATTTAAAGGCTGGGCAGAGATACGATGAACCGGATGACTCCCTCTACTTAGAAGAGCCACTTCAAGGATCGGCCAGATGCCCTGAAGTTGAAGAGCCCTTTGTGGAAGAAGGGGTTTGTGATGACCTTGAGTACATTGTATTTGATGGTAAAGAGGAGGAGTATTCAGAAAACAGGGGCTATACCAGTGAAGAAGGCAGTTATGAAGATTCAGAAACTGACATTTTGTTGGAGGAAGAAGAGAAAAGAATGGAAGGTATGGAAATAATGTGTGTATAATTAGTTAGGCAACTTATCACTAAACTAATAAAGTTGCTATGGCCTACTGGGAAGTGGGGCAAATCAACTAATTAGAAATTTCTCGTGTTTCTGTGACTTGGAGTATCTTTAGAGGCAGATGTTGAATGAAGGGCACACAGGGCTGGGGACAGCTCAGTAGTCTCCCAGTGTCCAAGGGAAATAAGTTTGATGATCTCTCGTGACTACTGAAATCTTTGAATGCTCAGACACCTTAGATGAAAGGGCCCAGTGAGCAAGGCCTGGTGGCACATGCTATATAACCTTAGGGCTCAAGAGGATGAGACAAGAGCCAGGCGTGGTGGCTCCTGAGTGCTGGGACTAAAGGCATGCGCCACCACTTCCACTGTGTTGGCTATTTTAAAATATTTAATTTTTCTGAGGTTGTCCTCCTGTGATTCAGAATATTAAAGCAGTTCTCCTGCATCACCAGCCATCCTTTCCCTAAACTTCTTTATAGTTAGGACATTCCCAGCCGGGCGTGGTGGCGCACGCCTTTAATCCTAGCACTTGGGAGGCAGAGGTAGGAGGATTGCTATGAGTTCAAGGCCACCCTGAGACTACATAGTGAATTCCAGGTCAGCCTGGGCTAGAGTGAGACCCTACCTTGAAAAACCAAAAAATAATAATAATAATAATAATAAATAAATAAATAAAATAAAAATAAAAATAAAAAATAAAAAATAAATAGTTAGGACATTCCCATGTTACCTGAGCAACAGATGATTGAAGCAGTTTCAGAACGCTTGGATTTGGAGGGCCATCTGTAGGACTCAGGAAGTACTGGTGGTCAGTTTAGAGATTTCTTCATTCACTTTCATCATACATGTAAGGAGTTGGTAACCATTAATTTTGGAGGTAGGATCTCGCTCTAGCCCAGACTGACCTGGAATTCACTATGTAGTCTTAGGGTGGCTTTGAACTCATGTTGATCCTCCTATTTCTGCCTTCCAAGTGCTGGGATTAAAGGCGTATACCACCATGCCTTTTTTTTTTTTTTTTTTTGTATTTTTAAAGCAGGGTCTCATTCTAGCCCAGGCTGACCTGGAACTCACTCTGTAATTCCAGGCTGACCTCAAATTCATGGTGATCCTACCTCTGACTCCTCAGTGCTGGGATTGAAGGCATGCACCATCATGCCTGGCTAAAAATATTTTTTATTTACTTGCAAGGTAAGAGATGGAGAGAGAATGGGTACACCAGGGTTTTGTGCTGCTGCAAATGAACGCCAGATGCATATGTCATTTTGTGTATCTGGCTTAACGTGGATATTGGGGAAATGAACCCAGGCTTTAAGGGTTTGCAAGCAAGTGCTCTAACCATTTGGAAATCTCTTTAGCCATCAATTAGGTAATTTTAAGTTAGTGAAGGAAAAGATACTAAACATGGCATTTACTGAGTACCTTCTGTTTTACAGAAAGAAAAGAAGTATTCACACACATCCTGTCCTGTTTGAACATGGATAGAAGCAGAAAACTGCTCCCAGACTATGTTAAACAATTCTCCTTAGATCGAGGATGTAAGTGGACACCTGAGACTCCTGGAGACTTAGCTTGGAATTTCCTGATGAAAGTTCAAGCACTGGATGTGAAGGCCAGAGATGCAATTCTCAGGCACAGGGCTGTGGATAAAGACAGCAAAGAGGACTTGCTAACTGGAATGGAGAGTTTGGAAGTTGGAGACCCGCAAACCCTTAATCCCCTTGACGTCCTCTGCGCCTGTGTGCTGTGCTCAGACTGCTCTCTGCAGCGTGAGATCATGTCAAACATGTATGAATGCCACTTTGCTCTTCCCCTGATAGTGCCCGATGCAGAAAACAACAAAAGCATCTTGATGCTCGGGGCCATGAGGGATGTTGTAAAGAAGCCGTCAGTACAGTCCTCAGGAGAGCCCACAGGGGATACAAAGAAGTTTCTGAGTCTCATGAAGATGCCCGTCATCTCTTTTGTGCGCCTAGGACACTGTAGCTTCTCTAAGTCCAAAATCCTCAACACACTGCTAAGTCCTGTCCAAAAGAAATCACACAAAGTCTTTCTCTATCAGGATGCCTCTCTTCCAGTGCTTCCTCGGCAGATCTCCGATGGTCTGGTCGAAATAACATGGTGTTTTCCTGACAGTCATGAGCTAACGGAAAGCTCTCACTTTTTCCAAAAGCCTGTTGCTGTGGCCAACCTTCGTGGTGATCTAGAAAGCTTTTGGACACAGTTTGGTTTTTTGGTGGAAGTTTCCTCAGTTGTCTGCGTTTTCACTGACCATGCTGGTGAGAGGGAATGGGACCTGCTAATGTTTTTAGGAGAAGCTGCTTTGGAAAGATGCCTCTTTGTCCTTAGTCCCCAGGTCAAGGAGAGTGAAGAGGCTCAGATTTTCCAAAGGATTCTGAACCTGAAGCCATCACAGCTGTTATTTTGGGAGGGGGAGGAAACTGGGGACAGAAGGAAGAACATGGAAGCCCTTCAAGCTGCCCTCCAGGAAGTATTGTCCTCTTCACTGAGGTGTGTGTCTGTGGAGGACATGGCCTCTCTGGCTAGGGAGTTGGGCATTCAGGTAGACCAAGACTTTGAGTTGACTCAGGGGATTCCAGCTTCCCCTGGTGAGAATAGGGCTAGCCCAGCTGAAGGTGAGAACCGACAGACAGAAAGCTCATCTGTAAACCAAGCTAAGTTGTCTATAAGAGAGCCTGGGGCGCAGGATGAGGTCAGCCAGGATGCTCAGAATTTTCATGTGGAGCACAACCAGCCCTTCCCTCCTACAGTTGGAAGTAACTTTAACAGTGTTTCTTTAAATGTCCCCTGGGTAATGGGCACCCACTTTGGGTCAGAGCCCAGGGCTAAGTGGTTCCATCCTTTGCCCTTTCAGAATACAAGGGGATATAGCAGAGGGAATTTTGGTATTCATTACTTCACTCCCCAGAGATCTTATTCAGGTGAAAGATTTATGAAGTTTTCTAAAACTTCTTGGGGATACCCCTTGAATGGAGCGTTGTGGAGAGCACCAAGACCCATGTCCCAGCGTGCATGGACTTGTCATGAAAGACTTCAGACAACTAGAGCTTCTCAAAGTCCTGGGGCAGGGGTCACCCATGTAGGTCACTTCCGTTCTCCGGGTTCACAGCTAGTCAGAGCAGTAAGGAAGCCACAGCCTGGTAGAGCCCACACCCAGGGAACACAGCTGAATGAGACACCTGGAAACTTTATGGGAAAAACAGCTCCTGTTAAATACCCTCACCCTCAGTGCTTTCAACCAGCAGGAGTCCCACAAAAACTGGTGAGACCTGCTTCTCATCAAGGAACTCATAGGATGATACAGGGAGGGCCTTCAAATCCAGTTTTTGAACCAAGATCCTATTCAGTGTCTGGGAGTAAACATTTACCCAAGTCTCAGCTCAGCTCCCATCAGCCCAAATCCCAGGTCAAACACTTCCAGCCCAAGCCCTCTCAATCTAACCTATCTCAGACAAAAGCCCCTCATTCCCAGCCCTCCCAGGCTCAACCCTCTGTACCCAAACCCAGTCATCCCCAGTCCTCCCAAATTAAACCTTCGCTATCCAAGCCCGCCTTTTCCCAATCCTCTCAAACGAAATCCTCCCCATCCAAGCCTGCCCATAGCCAGTCCACCCAAGCTAAACCCTCCACATCCAAGTCACATCAGACCCATTTGAAGCCTCCTCAGCCCAAGTCATCCCAGGCTAGACCCTCACAGGCCAAAGCCTACCAGTCAAGAGCAGGGCCCAAGAGAGCAGGAAAGCACTGACAGGCACACTTCAGAGTCGCTGTGAAGTGTGGTCTTTGTCCAGGCCGTTCCTGTCACAGTCACTTGAAGAGTTTCATTGAAGACTAAAGACTGTTGTCATTAGCAAGACCCTGACAAAAATATATGCAAAGTCTAATTAGGCAGCATTACAGTGTTAGAGTTTGTACCTAACAGGAAAAATATGAAAGCGACTAAGCAAGAGACTTCTCTCTGGCCCTAAAGCAGTTAAGACCAAGATCTTATAGTGCACACATTAACAACTCCATCCTTGACTATTAGGTAATGTATGATTTGAATCCAGGGTGGGGTCTATAGAGCCTCACATGGAGAATAATGAGATTACAAACTAATTGCAAAGTGATGATAAAACAGGTTAGGTTACCAGTACTCAGTGTTGTAAGAAAAGCTGCTCCAGAAGTGTCTGGATGAGAAATTTCCAGTTCAGGGCTAGAGAGATGGCACAGTGGTTAAAGGCAAAGCCTGACAGCCTGGGTTGATTCTCTAGTACCCACATAAGGCCAGATGCCCAAAGAGGTGCATGTGTTTGGAATTCATTGGCAGTGGCAAGAGGTCCTGGTGCGCCTATTCCCATTTTCTCTGTCTCTCTCTCTGCTTGCAAATAAATAAAGTATTAAGAAAGAACTTCTCTTTGCCATATTATAATAAAACTACTGAACACACAGACCAAAGAATATATATTGAAAGCAGTAAGAGAGACACATTGAATAATTTATAGAGACAAGCCCATTAGGATCACAGAAGGTTACTCAACACAAACCTTAAAAGACAGAAGGGGTCTGTGTGACTCACTTTGGCTCAGACCACTGCGGAAGCATCTTATAGTTGGGCAGACACTGGGCTCTGGGTCATCCAAACCCAGGGTTTGGGGCCTGCAGCGACCAAGAGTGGCAGGAAGCCACGGTGAAGACTGGAATCCTGGTCACCAGCTCCCATTCCAGTGTCCCTGAGGCCCCGGCCATAGCCTTCTCAACAGCTGCAGAACCCGATAGTGGGAGCAGCTTGGAGGCAGCAGTGCATACAGGATTAGTCCAGAAAGATGCAGCAAAAGCATTTAATTTCCCCATACCATTGTGTGAAGCTTCCAAAATACTGAATAGAAGGATAAAAGGTTTCCATGTGGAATAAAGTATACAAAGTAATTTTTAGAATGATTGAAGAAAAAGATACAGACAGGCTGAGATGCCAGAGTATCTCGTGAAGATTCAAAGTGATGCAAGGTGAATCTTCTTACCTTCTGGTCAGGATCTATTGGGTTACAACTTAATTACTTCATAAAAGTCCAACAGCCTCAGATTTTGCAGTAACATACTCTTCTCATGACCGAGTCCACCAAAGTCCAGATGAAGGACACATCGTTGGGGCAGGTGGCCAAGGCTTTGCCAACCACAAGGGAGATCGAAAGTTTCCCTGCACACAAGGTCATCCAACTCTGGAGAGTGCTGAGTAAATTTTCAGTCTGCTAAATCCATGAATGAATCTTCAAGTTCTTGAAGAATCTTCAAGTTCAAAACATGAGACATGTTTATATTATAACCTTCATGGTATTCAGTTTTGTAGTGAATGTGAATGAGGATCTTAGGAATGCTTCAATGTTTGTAATTTATACAACCTGACATGGTAGTCTAGTCTACTTTATCAGATGTGTAATAAAATTATAAGCCAGAAGAGCTTGGAATGATGTATTTTAAGTTCTGAAAGATAACAACTGCCAACCAAGATTACTATATTTAGTAAAGCTATCCATAATTGAAGGAGAAATAAAGACTTTCCATAACAAAAACAGACTAAAGGCCTATATGACCACTAAGCCAGTGCTCTAGAAAATACTTGAAGGGATCCCTCAGACTGAAGAGAAAGAAAAGCACATGCATGAGAAAACAGGGAATCAAAACCATATTTAAACAATACAAGAGACTAAAGGAAATATAGGAAAAACTACAAAAGCAAGAAATGGCCAGAATAAAAACACCTCTTTCAATAATAACATCAATGGCCTCAATGCCCCAACCAGAAGACACAGACATGCAGACTGAATTAAAAGGCAGGATCCTTCTGTTTGTTGCCTCTAAGAAACTCACCTCTTCATAAAAGACAGACACTTTCTTAGGATGAAAAGATGGAAAATGTTATTACAAGAATATGGGCATAGGAACCAAGCAGGTGTTGCTATACTAATATCAGAGAGGATAGACTTCAACAGTTGTTAGGAAAGATAAGGCCATCACATATTGATTAGAGAAAAAATCCACTAAAGAGAACATTACAATTCTAAACACATACACACCAAAAATGAGTGCTCCCAATTTCATTAAACTAAGAAGGTCACAGATAACACCAAACAATTATAGTGGGAGACTTCAGCACCCCACCATCACCAGTTTACAGGTCAGAAGTATCTGGATTAAATGACATTGTAAAACGAATGTACATAATAGATATTTACAGAACATTTCATCCAAGTACTGCAGGATAACACATTCTTTTCAGTAGCACATGGAACATTCTCTACAATAGACCATATATTAGGACACAAAGCAAATCTTAAAAAATATAGGAAAATTGAAATAATTCCTTGTACTCTATCTGATCACAATGGGATTAAACTACTAAACCACAGCAAGAGAAATGATAGAACATACATGCATACATGGTGTGATGGTTAGGTTTTGTTGTCAACTTGATCTTTTTAATTATCTTGGGTGGGTCTCTGAGGATGTTTACAGGAAGGCAGCCTCTCAGCAAGGGGAAGAATGCAAAGAAGCTCAAGGAAGCTAGAAGTAAACATCCTTTCCTGTGTGGGCAGTGCAGGAAGGAAATCCCAGAGACTCAGGAAGCCATTAAGTCTGGGGAAGGGTTGTAAGACCCCACCCTAAGGCTATATCAAGGGGGTGAAATTCTCTCCTTGCCCTTCTGTCTGTTCCCTGTTCTGTGTGTGTGGTGTAGGTGATGGGTTTCTCTCTCTGCTCGGACCTGTGAAAGAGGATGAGCCTCTTTCACTGTTACAGAACTTCCCCTCAAGCTGTAGTTTCAATAAATACTTTCTTCCCCCAAATTGTGCCTGGTTTGAAGATTCATCCCAGCGGCATG
>PVHP010039789.1:0-16158 GCA_004024765.1 Zapus hudsonius | reverse complement strand
TATCTTATACCAATTAAGATTGATGTGTCCTGCTCTTATTGAAATTTTCACACTCCTCAGTTCACTTTTTTAAAAAAGGGAAAATGCCTAAGATTTGGGATATGTTTAATTTAACAATAATTAACATATTTATCTACTCTAGCTGATGAGATATACTTTCTTCAAGTTAATTTATGCAGATTACAATAGGAAGATGTTTTGAAATTTATTTTGTTTTCCAGAATTATATAGATTCAGAGTTTATCTTCTAAAGAGTGAACTCAAAAGGAACATTCCAAGTCCTAATTTTTTCCTCAATCTCTAATATCAACTATAAAAGGATAAATATTGGCTATGCCTGAAAATATGAGCCTGAGTGAACCAAACTGATATCTCATAAGTATAGTCTTGAGGAACGATATGAAAATGACCAGAAATTGAGTCCATTTACGGGTTCTGTGCACATGTTTGTTTCATTTAACTGTTTCATAAGGGAATTTAGAGGAATAAAGTAGTATTCTGTGCACAGGACACTTGTCAACAAGTTTGCACTGTAACTACAATAATAGATGTCCCAGCAGGTCATGTGGTGAGGAGAATGGTGGAAACAAGTAGTTTGTCATTTAGTGTTTAGATTTAGCTTACAGATTTACATTTAACCCTCAGTTAACTCTCCTCTGTGCTGTATCTTATTTTTCTTCAGTCTTGTAATGATTTCACTGTGAGAAGTAGTCTTTTTTAAAGAGGGATTTAGACATAGTTATTGCAAACATAGTCCTCTAAAAGTATTTTCTTAACTGTAGGAATGTTCAGTATTCTGTCATACATGGCAGTCCGCTAGTTATTTGAAAGAAGACAAATATGTTATTTCTCTTCTTGAATAAAGGGTTACTCTAAAAATTAATATATACTTTAAAAATATGAATGTACATGTAGAGAGAAGAAAACCTATATAGATAAGACATTCAAATGTGAATAATAAACTCAAAAGCATTGGGGAAAAATGAAGGTGAATAAAACTTATTTTTTAATTATCTAACATAATTTTTCAAAACATTAAGGAAATTAAATGATCCCTTATTTTCTATTCATACAGAGATTTTCTTATGAAGAAGATAAATGATGAAAATAATACAAGGGATGAAAAGGAAAAATAGGAATATTTTCTTCATAAAATTTGTTGCATAACATGTGAAGCAATATGATGGTACTTGAAAATAAGCTTGGAATGGTTGTAGTCATATATTTAAAACCTGAGGGCAACCACTAAAATATGTAAAATTAAGAAAATCTATAATTGTATTATTTTGAGAAAGTAGAGATATGACATAATATTGAAACTTAATTAAAATATAAGGCACAAAAAAGAGAGAAATAAAACAGAAAAATGGGGCAATAAATAACAAATAGTAATAAATACAGTAGCTATTAACTCAAGTACATCTATAACTTTAAAAATAGCATTTATATATTATCTATAAATAATTCATTTTATGTAGACAGATTCATATGGATTAAAAGAAAATGAATTGAGAAAGATATGCTAACATTTATTCAATGAAAATTAGAATAGCTATATCAATTTCAGACAAACAAGGTGCCAGGAAAAGACAGTTATGTAAAGAAGTATTGCACCTTAATAAAATGGTTAAATCTCCAAGAAAATAGAAAAATGCTTATTGTCTACAGGCCTTATTATTATTATATATGTAAAACTGGCCCACAAGCATTTATCACACTTCTAGTTTGGCTCTGTCCAATCCTTCATAAATAGTTCACACTGAGTACTTTTCTGAGATAATAGGCATGGAGTAATGTATTATTCCAATAACGCCTTGGCTCTTATTGAACTCACTTGCTAATGAGGAACAATAAGAAGTAATCACACACTGATCTAATTGGGCAAGGGTTGATTAATGTATTCAGGAAGAAAGATTTTATAATAGACATTATAAAAAGGAAGACAGAACTTTTATAAAGTTTCTTGGTGTTCTGCGGACACAATGGGCTCTTTATGTTCTTGATTTTGGTTTCTGTTGAGTCAAGGTCTTACTCAGTAGGCCAGATTCATTTGAAACTCACTAAGCAGCTCAGGCTGGCTTTGAACTTGCGACAAGGCTCCTGCCCCCTCCTCCCGAGTGCTGGGGTTATAAGTGAGAGCAAGAAATCTTGACTCACAGTAGAATTAGGAGCAGATTTAGAAAAGGTACCTTATTTATTAAGGTGTTACCATAATCCTGGTGACTTAGGATTTTGAAGTACAGGGAGGGATTAGATTCCTTACCAATTCAGAAGATCCTCAGGCCTGTGGACCCAAATTTTGGGTTCCTGTGAAAGTTGACAGATAATTGAAAATGTGGACTCAGAGAAGAGTAAATTATAAATTATGGAATTGATTTTAGGTAGATTTAAGGCCCAGTGGTAAAGTTAACAGGAAGCCTAAACCAAAAGATACTCTAGTCCTTCTCAGTCTGGCTGAGAAGAGGGGGAGGAAACCGAAAATTCCCCTGGCAAAGAAAAAGGTCTGGGTGAAAGTAGCCAAGAGCTTGTCAAGTCTTGGATTAGACTGGTTCAGATGGGTTCTCCTCTTGCTTGGACAGGCAAAGCGTCTCCTTTGGCCTCTGTCCCTGGATGACTACCTATACAAAAGGTAGGTGGTCCCTGTTCTCTGTCACTGGTACAAGAAGGTGGTGATTACAACCCTGTTAGCGTAGTGGTTGAATAAAGTTGTTAGAATCTAGTTACATTGGTGGGCAAAGGTAATTATATTGTCACAGAAATGCCAGAACTGAAGGATAACTAAGAATTGTTGACTAAACAACTATTAAATGTTTTTTTTCCAGAAAAAAATGTCTGAGGTATATAATTTTTATGGAATGAAATGTAGGTTCAAATATTATTTTTTGTAAATTCTATTATACATATATTTAGGAGGTAGATGATACAATGATTTCAGCAAAAGCTCTCTGATGATTCTCAAATGAATGAGATCATGGAAATTATTTAGAGTCTATCAAAAAGCAAAGTATGCATAGCTTTACAATATTTAATCACACACTTAATTTGAAGACTGAACTAAATAAACACAGAAGGACTTAAGGAAAAGCTCATTGATATCCCAGACTGTTTCCGTTATTGTAGATTGCAAAGAAGAGCAAGTCAGGAGGCTGTCAGGTTTTCATGGTTTGATCCAGGTGTCCCCCACAAACAAATGAATGTGTTCTGATAGATCGATCCTCAGCTGATGGCAATTCGGGAATTAGAACCTCACTAGAGCTGTGTTGTCGGGGGCGGGCTTATGGGGTTATAAACCAGCTTCCCCTGGCCAGTGTTTGGCACACCTTCCTGCCGCTGTTTGCAGTGCTGTGGCAGAGGTGATGTCCAGCCCTCTGCTCATGCCATTGTTTTCCCTGCCAGGATGGAGTCTCCCCTCGAGTCCTTAAGCCAAATAAACCCATTCCTCCATAAGCCGCTTTTGTTTAGGTTCTTCCTGTGCAGTAACTAGAATGCTGACCACAACACAGGATTTACTTCAGTAGTCTTTTCCTCCTAAAGGTTCTACTACTTCTCAAACTGCCACTACTAGCTGGGGACAAAACACTTAATGCTTGAATTTAAAGGGAACTTTGAGACTTAAGTCTCAAACCACTACTTTGAAGATAAAGACAATTCAAAATACAGCAGAATTATACTTTTGGATGTAAAAATAGAAAATTGAAGGGGCTCTTTAAATTGAGATATTATTAAATATCTCTGTTGTGGAAATTGAGGATGGAGGAAAGTTTGGAGGACACTGGAGAAGGGGAGGGAGATGATCTAGTGTTCAAATGGAGGACTCAGCCATGTCGGAGAATAGAAGAATCAAACATTGGCATGAGGAGGATATCCAGCTGATTGGGGATGGGGAGGGGACATTGGGGAATTGGGGATAACAACTCTTTGTTTGCCCACTAAATAATGTAACTCGTTATGGAATATATATATATATATATATATATATATATATATATATATATATATATATATATATATAAATTAGCATGAATAGAGAAGGCAGTGGATGATGGCCCTGGTGAGCCCACTCTGTCTCACTATCTCTCAAATAAATAAATAAATAAATAAATAAATAAATAAATAATATATATTGAAAACATAATTAAAGAGGAGTGAAGAAGACAGAAAACATCTGGAGGGGTTGAAGTTATTTCAGCCTTCGCTATCCAGGGTCTTTTTACATCTAGTTTATTTCTGAAAACCCAGGTGATACTATTCTGTAACATGGAACATGCCTACATAGTTATTTTTTTCAGCAAGGCAAAACTATGAGATTTACTTAGATAATTTCCCAAATTGTTAAAATTATTTGCAACTTGTCATTACAATTTTGTTCAATGAGATCAACATGATTCAAGACCTCATTTGTTCTAATTGCATCAAAACATCTTGAGAGTTTTGATAATCTCTGATGCAGGTGGTAGGCACCTTTAATTTTATTTATATGCCCCTCATTGCAAAGATTTCTTCATTGCTAACTGGAAAATGAGATCATAATGAAATTCAGAAGAGTTTGTGTATTCTTTTCAAAATTAGAATATTAATTTCTTTACATTTCTCTGTCTTCATCAACACAATGAAAGGTATCAACAGCCATATAGAAATCAAGCCTTTAAGCTGCTGTGAGTGATTTTGAAATAAATCAATTTAAACAAGTTGATGTTTATTAGAAACCTTTGTCCCTATATTACTGAAAATATTTCCTAATTTCTCATTGTTGTTTGTTTATTTACCTTATTTAGTTTGATGTCATCATTGCCCTGGATCAGAGCCAAAGGCACAAAACAGTGGAACAAGGAGCAGGGCTGAGGTCAGGATGTCTGGTTACTATCCTCAGCTTATCTGACATATTCCTTTAATAATCTTTAATTCTTTACCCAGGCCCAGGAAGCACTTGGAAAATAGCTTGGGTACACTGCATTATTTCAATCTGATTCCAGCTGGCAGCCCTGCTGTGACATCTTATTAACTAGAGAACTGCTTAGCTTCATAAATCTTAATAACATCACTGATAAGCACACCCACTTTCCTTACTCACTGCTCAATGGGCAGAGATCAGGAGGCAGTGAGGCACATACATAGAGTTAATAAACTAGAAAGACCTTAACATAACTCCTATACGTGCTACATGGGCTTTCAAACTTTAGATGAAAAGGTAAATATAGGCAAGAACATTGGAGGAGTTGATGAAAGTCCTATAATATAGAGATCTCATGGGAATCTCTTCTCAATAGGTCTCAAGAGGCTTGCTTGGACTGGAGAGATGGCTCAGTGGTTCAGGTGGCTGCTCCCAGAGTCTCCCAGGTTCAATTCTCCAGTACCCACATAAGCCAGATGTACAAAGTAGTGCCTGCACCTGGAGATTGTTTGCAGTGGTTGGAGGCCCTGGTGAGCCCATGCTCTCTCTCTCTCTCTCTCTCTCTCTCTCTCTCTCTCTCTCTCTCTCTCTCTCTCTCTCTTCTTCCCTCCCTCCCTCCCTTCCTCCCTCCCTCTTTTTCTGTAGTTCTCTGCTTACAAGCAAATGAATAAAATATTTTTTAAAATAAATAAATATATTTGAAAGGCTTACTAAGCCAAATGGAGATATGCAGTCAGACTTAATAAAACAATAAAGCAAGAGAACATTGTAAGTGAAAACGAGAGGCATGTTGGGGTTTGGTAGTGGTCTCATTAGGTCAGAGTGCTGTTAGGCAAACATGATAGCCTGAAAGGGCCTCATGCAGCCTAGGTTCACTCATCAGTGCCCTGGAAGCAAGTGGTGTGGCCACAGATGTCTGTGACTAGTCCCATGGGGGGATTGAGCCAGGAAGATCTCTAGGACAGGGTGGCCTCAAGGAAGCAAAAAAAAAAAAAAAATTCTCATGCATGTGTGGCTCATGCATCTGAAAACACAGAACACACATTACACATACGCATTTATCAACAGAGCACTGCTGAACTATATAGAGACGAGAAAAATCAACAATTTCTCTTGGTCCTCATCACTGTGAGATTGCAACAGACTTGCACTGAACACTCAGATTTTATGCTGAACCAAGAGGTCTCACCAAATCCACTGTTCAACTTTCCTGAGAGATGATCGTTCGTCCAGAACTGTGACCACCGTAAACAATAAAGATCATAGCACTTTGTTTGCATTCATTTCTATTCATGGAGACACATGCCTGACACCAAGATCATTTCCCTGTCGCATTTGTACTCATACCCATGAAATTGTTTCCTCGTCTCTTAACTTTAGTTCATCTCATCTCTCAACCCATTTCACAGTCTTAGGTAGAGACATTGTCCTGGGGCTCAGACCAATGTTCAAAAGATACAGCAAAATTAAAACTAAAAAAAAATTTAAGATGATAGTGAAATGTCAGACAAAGAAGGGGAAAGAGTTATGTATATAAAACAATTTCAAATAAGATTATATGTTAAGATTATGATGGCTTAGCAGTTAAGGCATTTGCCTACAAAGCAGAAGGACCTGAGTTTGATTCCCCAGTACCCACGAAAAGCCAGATGCACAAGGTGGTTCATGTGTCTGGAATTTGTTTGCAGTGGATGGAGGCCGTGGTGTGTCCATTCTCTGTCTTTTTTCTCTCTGCCTCTTTCTCTCTCTCAAATAAATATGTAAAATATTTTTAAAAATTGTGATCGCTTTTTCTTAAAAAGTTATTATTTAACTCTATTTTTGTAAGATCAAACATTTTCAACTAAATATGTGCTTTGGGAAGAACTGCAACCATTATTCTAAAAAAAGGAAAACATGTTTTTATAAAAGAATAAAAAGAGAAAGTCATGAGGTTAAACTGAAAAATTTCCTGAAAATATGAATAATTATAGGTACTAATTAAGTTGAATAGGCCACCGAAGGTGTGAGATCTCAAATTAGATGAAAAATAATGATATTCAATTTTAAATAACTTGACTTTACTTTTTTTCATCTTCCATTTAAGACACACACTAAACAGTATTTTGTATGTAATTTTCAATTTTAAATTTCACAAAAAAGGTCCTTGCGAACTTTATAAATCACTTTTTTCTTCCTGTTTTAAAGTAGTTATTTATCTAAACTTTTTATAATATACCTTACTCCAACACTATTCAATTAAATTTGCCCATAGTCAGAAGAGCACAGAAACCACACAGTTAGTAGCAAAAAAGTCAAATAAACCCTAAGATAATACAAGGTTTATCTAACATTAATAAGTCCAAAATAATTTCTCTTCAGGTCTTCAGATGAACTATAATGTGTTTATCCATTAGTCTTCATCACCTCAGGATTATGTCTAGAGAGGTCATAAAGTGAATATATATTATGTGTAGAGATGTCATAAAATGAATATATATTATATAGAGAGAGGTCATAAAATGAATATATTTATATTGGGCTTACTATTTTCCTTAATGACTCGATCTTTTCTCTTTATTTCATTACGTATTTTTTATTTCAGTGTTTTTCTTTAATCTAAGTCCTTTAATTCCATCTTCTGAGTGCATAGCTAATTAAGTTCTATCTGGGTTTGGGCTATAAATTTCCAGGCGTCCCTGCAGCACAATGTTTTGGAGAGTTCTGGAATGAGCTTGCCAGTCTGTCATTCTTTTATGGTCTCTCTCTGTAATAATATTTGAGGCTCCTTTATTTCTAACTAAATTATGCTTAGATTCTCCATATGCCTTATAAGTATCTTCAAATTTATGGTGATACCCTCTTTTCAGTTTTATCCTATAAAACTCTTGTGTATGTATTTTATTCTCACTCTAACTCACTGTGTCTGAATGCTCATGCATTCTCTAGGTAACTTTTTCCTTCCTATTTTCATTTATTTTGAATTTTCTTTTTCTACCTCCTGAGTATAAAATGACAAAAAGTAGCATTTCTTGAGAAAAAATAAAAATAAAAGAACAGTGTTGTTCCTATTTCAGTCCTAACCCTCAGTTCCCAGGTCCTGTGTTAAGGATTTCACTCACTCTGTGTTGCTAGTTCTTACATCGTTTTTTAATTATTCAAAAATATATCAAACTAAAGAAATATTGCTTGCACTCTAAGAGACAGGATGGAGTCCCTTGGATTAGGCTGTGGTTGATGTAAAAGTAATGAAGGAATGTACATAATTTTGGGGAGATTGAGGGTTTCATTCTGACGATCTTGAGAAGTGGATTATTTCTGGGAGTTCTACTACCAATCATTCTTTATCTTCTCTGCTTTTAACTTTTGTTTCTTCACTGGGACAGCTACAGGAGAACCTACATTTTCTGAACTCTTTCTGACTTGACTAGGCATTTCAGTTCTCATTAAAATCACCAATGATTGCATTATTAAGTCTGTTACCTGCCAAGTTGACACAAACACTAATTTAAAAATGTTGGTACACAGTACTTATTTACACATTTCCTATGAATGACAATCTTATTTAATTTGACTTTTTATTGTTGATATCTTTATTATCCTCAATTAGATACAATGTATTAACAAATCTTATGATGGTAGCCCCATTTCCCTGCTCCCTGTCCCTAATCCACAGGGTATCCTCCTCGGTGGGTATACTGGATCAGTCCATGGGGTAGGGGGTTATGGAAAGCACAGGAGGCAGACAGGTTGCCCCCCCTATTTATGTGTTGTAACTGAGGGTGGCGATGTCTCTGGATATTCTCCCCCACCATGGCTCTTACAATCTTTCTGCCCCCTCTTCCTGCTCAGTTCCCTGAGTCATGGTGGGTGAGTTTAAGTTTTAAGTTTGTTTTATTGACTTCTGCTTTGGGTTGTGTTGGATATGGTTGATGTCTGTCTCATTGTCACATCTTGGGTTATCTGACTTGCTGTGGTGATGGGTCTCTTGTTTATCTTATCACTTTTTCATAGGTTTCATTTGGGGCCTACATGGTGGGCCTGGGATGTCAGCCATCATCCCATGACTTGTTGGTGGAGTTAGATTGACCACGCAGTCTCTCACTGTCTTCTGAAAAATACAAACAGAATCTCAATCAGAGAGTGAGATCATTATAGGTTAAATGAGACAACATTGCTAACTTGGAAAGACTCTAATAGGTGTAGCTTCTGTGTAGTTCTCTGGTAGCAGGAATTTCCCTTTGGAGCCCAAGTTTTTGATTCCCATAGGATTTTGGGCTGGATCCCAATTCCAGTTAAGGATTCCTTGTCACTGAGTGGATTTCTTGACCAATTTGAAAGCCATTGATTACCACCCTAGGTTTTGGTGCTTCTATTGCACAAGTGCTCACTTCTTGACTGGCTGGTTTCTTCCATAAAGCTGTCTTCAGCATTCTCATAACATCAGTCTGTATTTTATATCAGTGGTGTCTGCTTTCTCAAAATATCATTGATCAGTTTCCTCTGGCTCTTTATGTACAGCCTTCCAGTACTACATATGCTTCCTTCTGGGAGCTGGTTACCATTATGGATCTCACAGGGTCTCTCAATGTTGTTCCATGAATTTCTGTGGTTTCTTCAGCAAGAGGATCTTACCTCTGGCCTGGGGTGAGTATTCAAGAGTTTTGGCAGAATTCTGTCTTGTTTTGGGGACCTTGTTGGTCTCTTTGATCAACAGCTCAGTGTGGGAAAGAACCAATATCTGGGACAGGTCTGATCAGTTTTTCATGGGGTTCAGCTTCCTCCCATTCTATTCATGGCACCTCTGATCAGGCAATGCCCACAGCTTCCTCAAGAGCTTACTTTATGAAAATAAGGCTTTTATAGTTTCAATTCATTATTGGTTTAGCTTATTATATAAGTGCCCCCACCTTTCACTTCCTCCCACCCCATTCCTTCCATCCCCTTTTATGGTCTCTCAATTCACCTATCAGGTTTGCTTAGAGTTTAAGCTAAACCAGGTTAAGCAATGCATATGAGGGAGAATATGCAGCGTTTGACTCTCTTGTGATTTTGGTAAGTGTGATCTGCTCCAAGTCTGTGTATTTTTCTTTAAGCTTCACTATGTCATTTTTTCCCCTTTCCGTTGAGTAGAATTCCATCGTGTAAATGTACCAAAGCTTTGATAACCATTCATCCAGAGATGGGCATTTGGGTTGATTCCAGTTCTTAGCTATTTCGAATTGAGCTGCTATAAACATGAGTGAGCAAATGTCTCTGTGCTGAGGCGAAGAGCCTTGAGGCTAGTTGCCCAGCAGAGGGATAGCTGGCTTCATTGGTAGCTCAATATCCATTCTACTCAGGAGTCTCCACAGTGCTTTCCATAGTGTTTGAATGAGCACGTGCATTGACCCCACACCCACAGAGACCAATCAATCCCTTGTCAGGGACAGAAAGCAGAAGTGCACAAAGTGGGCCAGCGCCTACAGCTCTACCGCAACCTTACCAACAAAGCTATGTGAGGAGCAAGAGCACCTGAACTGCTGCTTGGAGGAAAAGGTCCACTTAAGCTCTTCAGGCTCACCTGGGCTCCACCCCTGGAGAGAACCCACAATCAGTATTTTACAATTCACCTTCTCCCAGCTCCAAAGAAAAATCATAAGTAAACTATGTGAGCAGCAATTACTTTTTATTATTTTTCTTGTTTATTTTTAAATTTATTTCTCTTCATTTCTTGGGTTTTTCTTGGTTCATTTACTGGTAGGTGGGTTTGTGAATTTATGTGTTGTTGTACATATATTTTCATTATGTTTTTCATTTTTGCATGGTCAATGTTTCTGACATCTGCTTCATATTTTATTTTTTGTTTTAACTTTCTGTAACGTTTTAGGTTTAGATTCTGTTCTTCCCATTTTGTTATTCTTTATAATAACTTTCATTTTTCTATTTTTACATGGTTAGCCCACAAGGTTTTAAACTACACGTCACCAAATTATACCTCCATTCTTCACTTATTTAAGTCTTAAAAATGTCTTATCAACATTTTTAAAAAACAGTATTCCTACTACATCTCATTTCTGCAGCCCATATATCTTCTATTTTATATAAAACCCCTTCTTTCCTTCTGGTTTGCAATACTTAAAGACTCATACCCTTGTTCTAAAAACTATGGATCAATTCTCCAGCAAGTAACGAACACTACTGTCTCTGAAGTATGATAGAATCACAAGCGTAATACAGAATGTTTTTATGCAGTCAAGAAAAACCAAGCATGGTGATTAAAAAAAGTGGGGATCACTCTTGGGAATTCTCCCAGATATCTGTAAGTAATGAACATGTTTGTGAAGTGGACTTAGAGGATCACATAGATAAGGAGAAAAAATGATAAGGGGTGAAAAAACAGAAGTTAATCCTGCAGGACACAACTATCCTAATAAATGAGAAAAACTCAACCAAAGATGGGAAAACAATACAACACACAACCTTGCCAGCCTCCCGATTATCCTATATTGGAACCTCAAATCATTGAAATAAGGAGATAAGGGCAATGCCAGAGGAGTGATTCTGAATTATGCTTTTTAAAAGGCTCTATGATCATATAGGAAAACAAAATAAGGAGATGAATGAACTAAGGTATTACATCTAAGAGAGATAAAGACACATTTTAATGACAGTACATGGAAGCTACTACATCATAGCTCACAAAGCACGCCTTGACAAACAAAATATTGAGACAATGTCTTGTATCTTATTAGACCACAGTGGAATAAAACTATAAAAAAAACAGCAAAAGGAAGTTTAGAGAATTCATAAATATGTGGACTAAATAATATGCTTCTAAATGAACAGTGAGTCATTGATGTATTGGGTAGGAAATTGAAAAATAATATCTAAAAACAATTTAGAATAGAAACATCATGAACTTCCAGATGCTCTGGGATATATTCAAGACAGAACTATGAGGAAAGTTCAGATCCATAAGTACTCACATTAGAAATATGGAGAGAACAACCTAAAGCAGATGTACAAAAACCCCTAAGTTCTCAACAATAAAGCAGCCTTAATACTCACTCACCATGACTTAGGGAACTGAGCGGAAGAGGGGGCGGAAAGATTGTGAGAGCTGTGGTGGGGGAGAATATCCAGAGGCATGGCTCCCCTCAGTAACAACACACTTGGGCCAGGAGGACCGGGCTAAATACTAGGCTATCCATGGTCCCCTGCCCCAAGGACTGATCCAGACTGCCCACGGAGGAGGATATCCAGCTGATTGGGGATGGGGAAGGGGGGGCATTGGGGAACAGGGGATAACAACTCATTGTTTGCCCATTAAATAATGTAACTCATATGGATAATAAAAAGAGACACAAAATATGGAGAGATCACAAAATGACAACTTAAATACAATTTAAAGGTTAGAAAAACAATAACCCCACCCTAAAGCCAAGGGTCAGCAAGAAATGATAAAGATTAGGACAAAAATTATTGAACTATATAAGAGAACAATAAACCAAATCAATCAAACAAAACAGTGGTAATTTGTTAAAGTTACCAAGGTTAAGAAACCCCAAGCCCAACTAACAAGAGAGGATAGAGACACTTTTGGATACATAGAGAGAGCATCCAACATAAGATTATAGATGAAAAGATGAAATCCATGAAATATGAACAAAGTGGGAAATGTATTTCAGGCTGAAGTCATACAAAATACATTTAAAAAATCATAGCAGAAAATATTCCAAATATAAAGAAAAAAATCTGACCATCCACATTCAGGAATCATATAGAATGCTACACATACAAGGCCTAAAAAAGAAATTCCTGTGTTTTATTATAGTGAAAACACTACACATACAGAACAAATAAAACATAAAAAGATTCAGGAAAGTAGAAACAAGTCACATGTAAAGTTGAACCAAACAAAAGAAACATGCATTTCTCAACAGAAACTTTAAAAGCCAAGGTAGCATGGAATGAAATATTTCAAGCTCTAAAAGAAAGTAATGAGCAATCAATATTACTAGATCTAGCAAATTATCATTAGTAACTTAATGGAGAATCAGAAGCTTTCCATAATAATAAAGAGCTACAAGAATTTATTACCACTCTTTTAACTATAAAAGATATTTGAAACTTGATACAAAAGATACTTTATCCTACATAACCAAGAGAAATATAAACTTATCCATGAAACTAAGGGAATATGTAAATCACACTAGAAAAAATCGATAAGCAAACAAAGAAAAGTATCAAATGTTATAAAGGCAAAAAATGGCAAGAATGAATGAAAACCTTTCAATAATAATTTGGAAGGGTAAAAATGATCTCAGCTGGGCTGGAGAAATGTCTTAGTGGTTAAAGCACTTGCCTCCAGTGCCTAAGGCCCTTGGTTGAATTCCCCAGGACCCACATACGCTAGACCCACAAGGTGGTGGCCCTGGTGTTCTCTCTCTCTCTCTCTCTCTCTCTCTCTCTCTCTCTCTCTCTCTCTCTCTCTCTCTCTCTCTCTCTCTCTGTATTTCTCTGCTTGAAAATCAATAAATAAAAAAGTACTCAGTTCACTATTCAAAGCACACAGATTAGTAGACTAGATTTAAAAAAAATGGGACCTATGTATTCTTTGCATATAAGTGCATCAAAGATAAACAGAATCCTAGGTGAGAAGATGTAAACAAATGTACATGGAAAGAAAGAGGTAATAGAGATACTAAAACCTATCAAAATGGTTTTCAAAAGAAATTAAAGGGAAGGTCAATTCATATTTATTATGGGAACAATCCATCATGATGATATTGCAATACTAAGCATGTATGTGCTGATTATCAGTTCATAGAACTGACCCCAGTGAATCATAGTGAGTGACTTCAGTACCTCACTCTCACACTCTTATCATCAATGGACAGGTCATCCAGACAAGAATATGACTTAAGAATCAGAAAGTTAGATGTCTTTAAAGGGCAGGTGGATTTAACACATATCTACAAAAATAATCTACCCAAACACTGGATAACATATAGTCTTCTCAGCAGCAAAAGTAGTATTCTATAAAATAGAATAAATCTTAGAAAATAAATAAAATCTTGGAAATACTAAAATACTGAAATAATTTCTTACATTGTATTTGTTTACAATGGAATCAAACCTTAAAATCAAGAGCAACAGGGGCTAGAGAGATTGCTCAGTGGTTAAGGCACTTGCCTCCAGTGCCTAAGGCCCCAGGTTCAATTCCCCAGGACCCACATAAACCAGACCCACAAGGTGGTGGCCTTGGTTCTCTCTCTATATCTGTCTCTCTGTCTCTCTCTCTCTGTCTCTCTCTCTGTGCTTGAAAATGAAAAAAAAAATAAAAATATTTTTTTAAAAATTTTAAAAAAAATCAAAAGCAACAGAAAATGATGATAAACATTCATGGAGATCGATCAACACATAATAATTACTGAACAACATGCTGCTCAACCTCCCCTAAGATACTGCCAGACAAACTCTTCAAAAAATTACTGAAAGTGGAGATAAAAGAAGACAAGAACACAAACCAAAGAAATTCAGATGACCACCAGGAAACACTGAAAGTTGGTACTCTAATTAATTGGAAGTCTATTCTTAATGAATATGATCTACAAAATTAAACCAAGAAAATATAAACAACATGATTAGATTTTAAGAAGTCAGTGAAATTGAAACAGAAATCTAAAAAAGAAAGACCCAACAGGGTTAGAAAGATGTTCCAGTGGTTATAGGCATTTACTTGCAAAGCCTGAGGACCTGGGTTTTATTCCCTGGTTATCACAAAAGCCAGATGCGCAAAATGGAGCATGTGTCTGAAGTTTGCAGAGGCAAGGAGCTCTGGCACACCCATTTTCTATCTCTATCTCATCTCTATCTCATCTCTTTCTTGTTCTCATAAATAAATGAATACAAACCCCCATAGATATTTGATAGATTATAATTAGATGATAGATAGATAGATAGATAGATACATGATAGACAGAAGATAGATCAATATAGATAGTACATAGATAAAACTCCCCAACTCCCACCCCCCAAAGAAAGTACAGGATAAAATAGATTCACTTTTAAAAGGAATGCCAGTGCACCCCAAACCATTTTATGGAGTAGAAAGGGAAGGAAAGCTATCTAAGTCTTTTCACAGAGCATATATTACCTGCATACCAAAGCATACATAAGCACACAACAACAACAAAAAATTATAAGCTAATCTCCATTGATATGCATGGAAGAAAATCTAAATCTGTAAAATGAGTTTAACAATATATCAAAAAGATTATTCCCCATAAACAAATTTGCTTTATTTAAGATATGCAAGACTCTTTAAACATTTACAAATAAACAAATATAATTTATCACAGTAGTATACTCCAGGAAAGAAATCACATGACTACCTCAATAGACACAGGAAGGCCACTGCCAAAATCATGCATCCTTTCATGATAAAAGGCCTTGTGAAATAAGAAGTTAAAGAAATTTTCCTTAATATAATAAAGGATATATAAAACAAACCAGCATTACACTAAGTGTGAAAGAACTCAAAGCATTTCCACTAAAATCATGAATTAGACATGCAGTTTACTACACTCTTATTCAATATACTCATTGAAATCATAGCTAGAGCAACAAGAGAAAGAAGAGATAAGAATGAGCAGATACTAAAGAAGTCAAAGTATTCTTATTTGAAGGTGGTGTGATTCTATACATAAGAAAACAGACTCTACAAGAAAACTCTTATGATTGATAAACATTCTTCAAAGTAGCAAAGTCAGAGATAAAATCATTGCTGTCCTATATGCCAGTAATAGAAAGGCAGAGCAAGAAACCAATAAGACAACTCTTTAATCATAATATCCAAGAGAAAAAAAATAATAAGACTAAACCTAACTTGGGTGAGGAAAGATCTTCAAAATAATTTTTAAATAATGAAAAAGAAATTTAAGATGATACTAGAAGATGGAAAAACTCACAGATTTGGCAGAATTAGTACAGTCAAAATGCCTGCATTGTCAAATACAATCTAAATATTCAATATAACCACCATCAAAATGCCAGAGTTATGTTTCACAGAAATAGAAAAAAAAACAAGCATAAAATTCCTATGGAGGGGGCGGAGCAAGATGGTGACCGAGTAACAACCTCGCCAGGACTCTCCGAAAGGTTTGACCCCCCCTCAGCTGGCATCCAGGCTTTGGACACCGGCCGAACCCGAGTTCGAACTCTCCCTCCCTCCTGAACCCCTGGGCTGCAGCAGACGGGGTTCGCGAGCAGATCTCTGCTCCGAGGCCGAGCCCTCTCGCCCA
>PVHP010039788.1:0-16179 GCA_004024765.1 Zapus hudsonius | reverse complement strand
CGCCCCCTCTTCCGCTCAGTTCCCTGAGTCATGGTGGGCGAGTATTAAGGCTGCTTTAATGTTTTGAGCTTAGGGGTCTTTGTGTCTAAAATTGTTGGTTTCTGTCACCCTGGCTTATCCTGTGTTGATTGAATGGCTGTGGCTGTTGGTCCCTTGTTCATCCCGTCATTCTCTGCAGAATTCCATATGGATCCTCCATGTTATGGCTCTGGTGGCTCATCTCTTGCCAGGATCTCAGCTATCTGCCTACGGTTGGATGGTAGGATTAGATGGGCCACAGCTCTCTCGCTGAATCTGCCTCCAATGAGCGCTGATTCCCAATGGAGGCTTCCAGTGGTGTGAATCCTGTGCCAGGAGGTGTCTGGAGCTCAGAGTGTGACCACAGCTTGTGTTCACGACCTGGATCCCTGAAAACCCTGACCCTTGTTTCCCGAGGGACGCATTGTGTCTGCTAGTCAGCCATCTTGAAGCCTCAACATGAATTCTTACTGGGTATAAGGCACATCTTTACTTTCATAAAAAAAGGGAAGATAGCAAACAAGGTCATGTCAATGATCATTTTATTAATTAATATTGCTTTATTTTGATAATACTTCTTTAATGTTTGCTCTACACATTAGGTGTGAGGATACGGGAATCAATTCAGCATAAATCCACTCCAGGAGATCATACCTCCATTTTCATCTATGAAATGAGAATTTAAAGCCAGGTTTGGTGATGCTTGCCTTTAATCCTAGCACTAGGGAGGCAGAGGTAGAAGGATTTTTGTGAGTTTGAGGCCAGCCTGGGACTTCAGAGAGAGTGTCAGGTCAGCCTGGGTTAGAATGATACCCTTCCTTATAAAAATCAAAAAGAAAAAAATGAGGATTTAAATAAATGACTTATAAAGGTTTGCTAAGCTTAAAGAGCACAACACTTTTCTGTATGAGTTGATCTGATATATTATCATAGATTGATCATGTCCAGTCTCTGAAATCACTTTCCAAATTTATGAAATTATGGTCATACAAAATAATATCTAAGGGCCCAAGGAGTCATTTTGTTCTTTACACTAAATTTCAGATGTTAGGTATATTCCTATATTGTTTATGCCTAATGTTCTTGTGCATCCTTGCTTTTCATGAAACTCAGAACTAAGACCAACACTGGCTACTTTGACCCTTGATCTTTCACTGTTCATTCATGTTGAATTAGTTACTCTGAACTTCATATCTTGACAGTGTTCATTTTGTAAATGTTTATATGTCTGTCTCTTTCAGACACTTGTCTGTGTGTTCTGGAGTAAGACAGGAAATATCTTGGCCCCTTTCTTGAGGCTAATCCAAGTCCTCTAGGGTAATAGGTAGGAATGTTTGCAGTGTTGTGGCCGAGGTGATGTGTAAGAGTCAGTAGTAGTGGCCAAGAAGCTAGAAAGGAGCCATGATAGGAAAGAGAGGGAAGGTCTTAAGGAGAAGAAATGCAGATACACAACTAGAGGGACAATATAGTGGGTGTGGAAATATTTAAGGGGGATTAATAGAGGATAAGGAAGAGAGGTGTGAGTAGGGTGAAGTTAAACCAAAACTAAAGATCATATCGGAAATAAACCGGATGGAAGCCTACACATTGTTAACTAATTTTAAAAATATGATTTAAGTCGTAGGTTGTAACATAAAAATCCTAGTGCCATGCATGGGAAACCTTTCAGTGAACTGTTGGTCTGGAAAGCACAGGAAGCCCTCCCAAACAATACAGGCTACTATCCAATGGTCTCGGCTCCCAATGGCTGAAGATACCACATGTGTTGATTGCTATACATTGAGCAATCAAGCTGGTACTGAACTGAAAGCTTCTTCCCTATTGACTAGCTGCCATAGTGCTGGAAAGTGTTATAAAACCAACTTGGGAAGAAAAGTCATCAACAACCTTAACAGGCTGTGAACTACACAACTTGTCTCTAAATAGACAAGACAACATTAGTCTATTTATGAAATAGTGATATGACTGTTACAGGGGCAGGTAAACCACCTGTTCTCTGAATACATTGAGGCATGTTCCACAGGAGGGAATTCATGTCTGGTACTAAAATCCTAGTCTTGGAAGGTCATAGACCTGGTCAGGGCAAGCTATTATTCTGGTTTGGCTAAGTGGATATGTCAGACCCATCAAATTGCCCTCTAAATACTTATGTTTTTTGCTAATATGGTAATGCTGCTCTCACTTTTGATCAGAGAAGCTTCTTTTCATAGAAGGCGGTATCTACTAGGGAAGCTCAAAACTCATCAAAGTGCTGACAAAAGACAGATAAATGTTTAGCATTAAACGAGAAATCTCTACAACACCCTCCGAAGCTCAGCGTACATTGTTTAAGAGATAGCAGAAAGAATGTAAGATCCAGAAGATGAGTGGAAGTGCCTTATAACATTGTATTGTAGAGATTAAGTGACTATTGTATTCATAACCTCCCAAAATATCATCATGGATGATGAGGAAAAGCGAGAAAGAAAGAAAGAAAGAAAGAAAGAAAGAAAGAAAGAAAGAAAGAAAGAAAGGAAGGAAGGAAGGAAGGAAGGAAGGAAGGAAGGAAGGAAGGAAGGAAGGAAGGAAGGAAGGAAGGAAGGAAGGAAGGAAGGAAGGAAGGAAGGAAGGAAGGAAGGAAGGAAAAGAGAGAGAAAGAGAGAGAGAAAGAGAGAGAAAGAGAAAACAAAAATAAAGGACTGGTTAGAAGAAGGAAGAACTTAACTGGAATGGGTGTGTGGGAGAGGTGAAAAGAGAGGGTTGGAGGGGATTATGAACAAAATATATTGTATACATATATGAATATTGCCAATGAAAATTTATTTTAAATTTTTGGGGTCTCTTATTTGATGTAAAATTATTGAGAACATTTCACTTTTGCATGAAAGTCTAGTAAGCATTTCAGAAAGCTTGGGACTGCCCAAGTTTAGCACCATATGAGGAAGGGCAAGGAAGATCCAGTGGAATGCAAAATGCCTTTCATCATTCTGGAACAGTGTTTTGTGAAAATAACTTCAATATCGTTAAACTCCATAGCCTTTGGGTTTGAACTTTCAGTTCTTGGGCATTAAGAGCTCTCTGAGAATGCTGGCTGGAATGAAATGAGATTATCATATTAAAACTTGTTAAAATTTGTAGTTTTTCAACAAAGTAGTAAAAACAAAAAAGAAAAGATACAAGGACTGAGTCCTGGGACATTGACCAGTTAGAGTTTGGGGGAATGAGAAGGAAGAGAAAGTGAGACAGATGGACAAGGGATGTAGTTCAGTGGCAAAGCCCTTGCCTAGCATGTACAAGACCACATGTTCAACCACCAACACCACACACACAAAAACAAAATAAAAATAAATACAAAAAACAGGAGAGAAGAAATGACTAAGCAGAAGGATCAGAATCAAGATTGTGTGGTATCTTAGTAACTAAGGAAAAGAGTACTCAGGGATGGAGGAGATCAATTGTGGGTCAAAAAATCAATGACTGACAGTGGCAGAAAATGAGTAAAATGTGAGAAAGGCAAGTTCCACACATAAATTTGATGCCTTCCTTCTACTGAGGCTCTTACATTATGTTTAATGTATGTATATATATATATATATATATATATATGTTTAATGTATATATATATTATATATATATACATTAAATGTAATATATATATTACTATATATATAATATATACAGTATATATATAGTATATACATATATATATAGTATATACATATATATATAGTATATACATATATATACTATATATGTATAATGTAATATATATATATATTACTATGTATGTCACTGTTAACATCTGGAAATAAAAATATGATCTTCAGAAAATAAAAATTGATCATTCTTAAGCCTTGTGGATCCCCTCAAATTTTCAGAGCCACTTTTGACAGTAAAATAAAGCCTTTGTTTCTGTCTTCTAGATAATAATGCACAGATAGATTCAACATGTATTCCAGTTTTAATCTCCTTTCTTAGTGTACATGAGGAGAACAAATGATATATGTATGTTTACATGTAAAAGAATGTTCCATTAGAAAAGTGAAGGCACACAGTATGATATATGGAATATAAATGTGGTAGGGGGCAGAGGACTCTCCATGACAAAAAGTAAAGAAGACACAGAAGGTGACATGGACCTTAATGGGCAAAGGACTTACATGTCCAAGAATTTTAGATATTTTGACTTACAACCCATTCTACCTTTTTTTCTATAGAAGCTTTGGGAACACTTCATAAAGTTATCAAACATTTCTAGATCTGAATCTATATTCAGTGGGTAAAACTTCTGTCTATAAAGCATTCATTTGACAGTCCAAGGGAATATGCCCATATAGCTTAAGAACAAAGTCTTAATGTAAAATCATCTTCTAAATTACCTAAGTGTCTGAGATTAGAATTCTCCTTACAATGTTTCAAGTAAACACAAATTAAAAATCCTCAAGGACCATAACGTAGGAGTCATTAGGCAATACTGTATATTGATTTACCATCTGACCAAACTATTCCACTCCTCAGTATCTATCCTGCAGACTCCACTCTCTGCTTAAAAGATACTTGCTCACCCATGTATATTGCTGCTCTATTCACAATAGCTGCTCCCCTACCAATACCACTGTTTTATTTATTTGATAGAATGCAAAAAGAAACTTTAATTTTCATGTATTTCTTGAGACTTGCTTTGTGTCTAATGTGCTCTACTGCTGAGAAATTCCCTTGGGCTACTGAGAAGAATTCATTCTGTAGTGTTTTGGTGTTATATTCTGTAAATGTCTGTTAAGTCCAGTTAATCTATGATGTCATTTAACTCAAATGTTTCTGTTTCTTTTTCCTCCAGACAACCAGTCTATTGGTGAGATTGAGGAATTGAGGTCACCCATATTTCTGTGTTGGAGTTAATTTGTGGTTGTCCTTCTCTTTACTCTGAAGTATTGCATACAGTATCCTCTGTTGACTTGACTGGTGGACATAATTGTTTTTAGCCTGCTTTTATCATGAAGTTTTTCTTTCTTCTTCAATTATTATTGATAGCTTTCATGAATATAGCAGCATGGTTTAGCAATTGTTATCTTTTAGGACTTGACATACATCAGTCCAAGACCTCCTAGCTTGTAACGTTTCCATTGAAAAGTCAACTGTTATTCTTTATGTTTTCTTCCAAACTTATTGTCAATAATTAGATACAATATTTGGGCAAGTATTAGGATGACATCTCCATTTCCTTCCTCCCTGTTCCCAGTGCACTGGGGACCCTCCTCATTGGGCTTCCTGTTTCACTCCATGGGATAGGGCTTATGGATTGTAGCACAGGTATCCAGCTTTGTGTGTGTGGTGTTGTTGTTGTTGTTGTTTCTGCTTGCTGCTGCTGCTTGCTGCTGCTGCTGCTGCTTCTAAGGGGTCAATGGCTCTGGATATTGTCCCCCACCATGACTCTTCCAATCTTTCCACCTCCTCTTCTGCTCAGATCCCTGAGTCATGGTGGGTAAGTTTTTAGTCTTTTTACTGTTGAGGTCTTAAGTGTCTCTGGGCTTTGATTGGGATTTTGTTGGTGTATCCTCAATATCTCCATTATTACTTCCTGGGTTATCACTGTGGAGGTAGGTACCTTGCTCATCATGTCATTTCCTTGAAGGTTTTGTTTGTGCTCTGTATCATAAGTTATGGGTGGTTCATCTCCTGCCTGGGTGACAGGCAACAACTCAGGTCCTATTGGTAGGATTGGGCTCTCCATGGTTCTCACTGACTTCTGAAACATACAAACAGAATCTCCAATGGAGAGTGAGATCAGTATAGGTTAAATGAGACAAACTTTGTTAAACTGGCAAGATTCTAATGGGTATAGGCTCTCTGTAAATCTATGGCTATTGGGGGTTTTCCTTGAAGCCCAGTTCTTGGTCCTCATATTGGTTTACCATGGATCCCAGTTCCAGTTAAGGAATACCTGTCACTGAGTGGACCTCTTAGCCAATTAAGCCATTGATTACCCAACTAGGTTTAGTGCCACTATTGCAACAATTAGAACTTCTAGACTTGCTGGACTCTTCTATATAGCAGTATCTACAGCCTTTTCGTACCTTCATTCAGTGATGTATATCAATGACCTCTGTTTTCTCAGAATTTCTTTGGTCAGTTTCCTCTGGCAGCTCATGTAATGCTTTCCAACACTACACGTTACCAACCAGGGGCTGGGTACCTTTATGGATTAAGCATAGTCTCTTGGTGTTGAGTGATGACAGTCTATGATATCTTCAGCAATAGGGTCTTATCTTTTGCCTGGGGTGGGTCTTCAATAGCTTTGACATAAGCCTGTCTTGTTTTAGAGACCAATCAAGATCTCAATGTGGGAAGTAAGCAATGACTGGGACCAGGAGTTATAGACCAGAGCATTTTGTCTTGGGGTTAGGCTATAACCTACCCTATCCAAGGCCTCTCTTACCTTACCATGCCTATGGCTTCCTCAAGAGCTTACTTCATGGAAATATAGAATTTTATAGTATCATTCATTGTTGTTTTAGATTGGTGTTTAAGTCCCCATCATGCCCACCCTTCCTCTCCCCATATTCCTTCCATCCCCTTATATCTCTCAGTTCACTAAACAGATTTTCTTACTGTTAAGGCTTTACCTGGTTATGAACAACATATAAGGGATAATATGCAACATTTTTCTCTCTTTTCTTGTGTAAGGTCACAGAGTATGATCTGCTCTAAGTCCAACCACTTTTGTGTACATTTCATTATGTCAATTTTCCTTTCAGCCCAGTAGAATTTTGTTTTGTAAATGTACCACAGTTTTGATATCTATTCATCCAGTGATGGGAATTTGGGTTGATTCCAACTCTTAGCATTATAAATTGAGCTGCTATAAACATGGTTGTGCAAATGTATCTGTGCTGAGACAGGAAATATTGAGGGTAGGAACCCAGAAGAGGGAAAGCTGAGTCCATCTTATTCTCTATATCCATCTTATTCAGAAGCCTCCACACTGTTTTCCATAGTGGTTGTAACAGTTTATAGTCCCACCAGTGGTAAATGAGGGTTCTTTTTTCCCACATCCTCTCCAGAGTCTATTGTTGGATTTTTTAATGATTGCCATTCTGACTGGAGTAAGGTATTATCTCATTGTTGCTTTAATTTACATTTCCCTTATGATTAAGGATGGTGAATATTTTCTTAAACTAGAGTTGATCAGTTGTGTATCCTCCTCTATGAATTTTTTGTTGAGTTCAATGCCCCATTTCATGAGAGGGCTGTTTGATTTCTCTGTTATTTAATTTTTTGAGTTCTTTGTAGGTACTACATATTAGACCTCTATCTGATTTATGGCTGGTGAAGATTATCTCCCAGTCTGATGGTGGTCAGTTGGCTGAGAATGGTATATTTGTCTGAACAGAAGCTTTTTTAGTTTGATGGCATCCTATTTGTTAAGAGAATATTGTACTTCCTGGACTACTGGAAGTTTACTCAGGAAGTTTTTCCTTACTCTTATCTTGTGGAGAGTTCCCCCTATTTTTTCTTCCAGGATTTTTAGGTTTTCCAGTCTTATCCTGAGGTTTTTGATCCATTTGGAGTTTATATTCTGCATAGTGAGAGGAGTGGGTCGATCTTTATTTTTTTACATGTATTTCTCCAATTTATCCAGTACCATTTGTTGAAGATGCTTTTTGCCATTGAATGTTGCCAACACTGTTGTCAAATATCAAAAAGGAAAATGAAAAATTTCTTGAAGTAAATGATAATAAAGACACAACATACCAAAATCTATGGGCCACAATGAGTGCAGCACTAAGGGTAAAATTCACAGTACTAAATACATTCATAAAAAATTCAGAGATATCTCAAATCAATAACTTAACCATGCACACTAAGGTGCTATATAAACTTGAACATTCCAACCCTAGGAGCTCAAGATAAAAAAAATCAAGGAGAGGGTGGAGCATGATGGCGGACAAGTAGCAGCCTCGCCAGGACTCTCTCTGTAAAGGTTTGATTTTCCAGCTGGGATCCAAACCCCGGACACCAACCTGCCCTGAACCCAAGCCCACCCTCTCCCCAGCTCATGCACCAGACCAGACAGTGTACCCCAGCGGCTTTCTGCTCCATAGAGGAACGGAGAGCCTCCCTTCCCCCACCTCAAGCTCCCTCCATCACCATTATCTACTTGTAGGCGTTTCCCGAGCCCTTGCTAGCTGAGCACCTTTCCCTCCCGGGGTCCCCTCCCTCCAGCGCCCGATTCTTGGACACACTTCTCCCCGAGACCCACCCGCATACATAGGCAGACATGCTCCTTGGGCAAACTGACCTACCTTGGTTCCGGAAGCCCACTCTCGACCACAGCTACCGGGTGGGGCCAGGATTCAGGCACCTGGGAACATCTTCAAGTGCAGGGGGGGCAGAGGCCCTGCCAGGAGAGCACAGGCGGCTTCGGCAGGCACCAGGGACCACACACCACTGATAGGAGGGCACAGTCAGGTGGGAAAACACTGGGCTCTAAAGTTTGGGGTGCTGGGGCTGTTTCTACTGCAGCATACCAATCGGGGGCAGGGGCCCATGAGGTGGCTTTAAGACTAAATAGTCACATACAGAGGGATCCAGATGGGTAAAGATCTCTGGGGGCAGAACACCCCAACAGGAAAGACCTCTGTTTAAGATCAAACCTGGTGATCTTTCCACTGGAAGCAAAGCGGGATGAACAGCACTCCCCAGGGTAGCTGAGTCCCACTCCCCTACCTGGACATGGGCAGAAACCAATGAAAAAAACCCACAGAAATCAAAGACAGAACTCCCCAACTCAGGGCCTCTAGTCCCATTATGGAACAGGAAAGTGGAAAGGAAGTGGAGACAACAAATATACAATCCCAAGGAGAGAATAATATGACTCCTGACCACAACTGTGATGCAAATATGAAGCAGTTAATGGCTGATATGGAAACTATGAAAAAAAGACATGAATGAGATGAAGTTCATCCATCACAAGCATAGATTCCAGATTGAATTTAATGGAGAGAAATATGAATGAATTCAGAAACACATTAAGTGAATTGAAGATTAATCAACTAAGAGAGGAGCTAGACAATCAAATGAATAAATTTGATGAGGACTTAAAAAAAAACTTAAAAATGATTATCAGGAATCCCAAGCAAAAACAAAATTAGATTGGAAATAAGATCTCACCAAAGAATTGGAGACTATAAACAAAATTATAGCAGAAACCAATAATGAAAAGGAGATGTTAAAAACCTCCCTTGAATCAATCAATCCCAGAGTTAACAATCTGGAAGACAGACTCTCAGACACTGAGGACAAGACAGAAGGAATTAATAAGGATGTCATAGGTTTCAATGTATTCAAGAAATCAGTGAGCAAAATTTGAGGGATCTATGGGATACCAAAAGGAAACCTCATATTAGAATCATGGTGGATCCCAGAGGGAGAAGAAGCCCAGGCTAAGGGAATAGGAAATATTTTCAACAGACTTATTCAAGAAAACTTCCCCTATCTAACAAGAGAAAGACTACTCAACATTCACGGGACCCAGAGGACTCCAAACAGACAGGACATGAAGATGAATTCTCCAAGACAAATTTTAATTAATATGCCTAACATAGAAAGCAAAGAGAATATACTCAAAGCTGCAAGAGAAAAGCAAACCATAACTTATAAAGGAAAATCCATCAGTCTTACCTCAGACTTCTCATTAGAAAACATGAAAGCTAGAAGGGCTTGGAATAATGCTTTTCAGGGCCTAAAGTATTATGACTTTCAACCTAGAATACTGTACCCAGCAAAGTTATCCCTCATAATAGATGGAGAATTGAAAATGTTCCATGAAGTAAACCAGCTCTATGACTAGTTGAACACAAAGTCAAAATTACATAAGATTCTAAAGGACATATCCCACACAGAAGAAACAAGAAATCTACCTCAAAATATTATCAGAGATCAGGCACGACAATCACAGTCAGTGTGCTAAAAACAGCAGCACAGACAACAACAACCTCCATTAACCCTTCAACATGGCAGGGATTTAAGCAAACCTCACAGTTATATCACTGAATATAAAAGGACTTAACTCCACTATAAAAAGGAACAGACTTGCCGGGTGGATCAGAAAAATGGACCCTTCCTTCTGCAGCCTTCAGGAAACGCACTTTACCTCTAAAGACAGCAATCTTCTTAGAGTAAAAGGATGGAAAAGAGTTTATCAGTCATGTGGAAGTAAAAAGAAAGTGGGTGTGGCTACATTGATCTCTGACAAAATAGACTTTACACCAAAATCAATTAAAAAGTATAATGATGGTCACTTCTTACTCATCAAAGGAATGATCCAACAGGAAGATACCACCATCATTAATATATATGCACCAAATTTGGGTGAAACACAGTTCAAAAAGGAAACCCTACTCAAAAATAAAGCAAAAATAGACTCTAACTCTGTCACAGTAGGAGACTTTAATACACCTCTATCATCTCTAGACAGATCAAGCAAACAGAAGATCAGCAGGGACATAATGGAGCTCAATAACACCATTGACCAGATGGGGATAACAGATATTTACAGAATGTTCCACCCCAAAGATACAGAATATACATTCTTCTCAGAAGCACATGGAACTTTTTCTAAAATTGATCATATCCTAGGTAATAAATCATCCCTAAACAAATTCAGGAAGATTGACATACTTCCTTGCATCATATCAGACCATAATGCATTAAAGGGAGAAATTAACAATAGAACAGGATCCAGAAAATGCACAAGTACTGCACCTGAACAATTCACTCCTAAAAAAATGATTTGGTCATCCAAGGAATAAAACAAGAAATTCAAAATTTCCTAGTAGAAAATGATGATGATAACACATCTTATCAGAACTTGTGGGAGACCATGAAGGCAGACTTGAGGGGAAAGTTCATTGCGCTAAATGCCTTCATATCAAATACAGAGAGGTCTCAAATCAGTCAGCTTACCACCCACCAAAGATCATTGGAACAGATGGAAAAAGATAACCCGAGGAGCTCAAGATGAAAGGAAATAATTAAAATCTGAGCTGAGATTAATGAATTGGAAATAAAGAAAACAATTAAAAAATAGATAAATCAAAGAGTTGGTTCTTTGAAAAAATTAATAAGATTGAGAAACCCCTGGCCAATATAATCAAATGAAGAACTGAGAAAGCCCAAATCAACAAAATCAGAAAGAACAAGGGTGAAATCACAACAGATCCCAAAGACATTGGAAGTATCATCAGGTCATACTTCCAAAGCCTCTACTCCACATAATTAGAGAAACTGAAAGAAATGGATAAGTTTTTGGACACCTACCAACTACCAAAGCTTAACCCAGAGCAAATAAAATCACGAAATAAACCTATCACATCTACAGAGATTAAAGATGTAATCAAAAATCTTCCCAAAAGGAAAAGCCCAGGACCAGATGGTTTCTCAGCTGAATTCTACCAAGCCTTCATCATAGAGCTGAAGCCACTCTTTTTGAAGCTTGTTAGAAACAAAGAAAAAGATAGAAGGCTTCCAAACACCTTCTATGGAGCTACCATTGCCCTAATCCCCAAACCAGGCAAGGATGCAACAAAAAAAGAGCACTACAGACCCATATCTCTGATGAACTTAGATGCAAAGATACTGAACAAAGTCCTAGCAAACCGGATACAATGCTACATCAAAAGTATTATCCACACTGACCACGTTGGCTTAATCCTTGAGATGCAGGGATGGTTCAACAAATACAAGTCAAAAAATGTAATCCACCACATAAATCGGCTCAAACATAAAAACGACATGGTTATATCAATAGATGCGGAGAATGTGTTGACAAAATTCAACATCACTTCATATTTAAAGATCTGGAAATAATAGGCATACATGGCCTATACCTCAACTTAATAAAGACAATTTACAAAACTCCTAAATCAAAATTGTTCTCAATGGGAACGACTCAAGGAGTTCCCACTCAATTCAGGAACAAGACAGGGGTGTCCACTATCACCACTGCTCATTAACATAGTGCTTAAAGTTCTAGCCCAAGTGATAAGACAAGAGAAGGGAATAAAAGGGATACAAATCAGAAAGGAGGAAATTAAACTATCCCTCTTTACAGATGACATGATCCTTTATATATCAGACCGAAAGAATATTATCAGTAACCTCTTGAAGGTGATTAATACCTTCAGCAATGTGGCAGGATACAAAATTAACACACAAAAATCAGTAGCTTTTCTATATGCAGAAGACAAGCAGACAAAAAAAAAAGACATCAGACACACTGTCATATTTTTGATGGCCTCAAGAACATCAAATACCTTGGAATATCACTAACCAAGGTTGTAAAGGAAATATATAAGGAAAATATTGAAACACTCAAGAAGAAAATAGAGGAGGATGTGAGAATATGGAAAGTTATTACATGCCCATGTTTAGGGAGAATCAATATAGTAAAAATGGCAATCCTGCAAAAAGCGATTTATAGATTCAATGCCATGCCGATGAAAATCCCAAGCTCTTTCTTCAGAGACATAGAAAAAATAATCTCTAAATTTATTTGGAAGGGCCAAACACCTCGGATATCTAAAACTATTCTAAGTAAAAAAGCCTACTCAGGAGGTATCACCATGCCTGACTTCAAAACCTACTACAAAGCCATAGTAACTAAAACAGCAAGGTACTGGCATAAGAACAGAAAGAGAGATCAAAGGAACAGAATTGAAGAACCAGCTTTAAATGACAGTAACTTCAGTTATTTGGTCTTTGACAAGGGGGCCAACAATGCATGCAGGGCCAAAGATAGCATCTTCAACAAATGGTGCTAGATGACTTGGATAAACACGTGTAAAAAAATGAAAATAGACCCACTCCTTTCACCATGCACAAAAATCAAATCCAAACGGATCAGAGACCTCAATATAAATCCTGTAACCCTGAACACCCTGGAAGAAAAAATAGGAGAAATTCTACATGATATAGGAGTAGGGAAAAATTTCCTGAGCAAATCTCCAGCAGCCCAGGAAATGCAGCAATCACTTAACCAATAGAACCTGATCAGGCTCAATAGCTTCTGTACAGACAAACAAACCATACTCAGAGCCAATAGACTCCCTTAAAATTGGGAGATAATTTTTTGCCAGCTACAACTCAGACAGAGGCCTAATTTCCAAAACCTACAGAGAATTCAAAAAGTGAGGTAAGGCCTGTACCCCTACCCCAGCTGATGGCTGGGGTAGGGGGCAGGCTCCAGACCTCTTCTCTCATGAACCTCTCTTTCTCATAAAGGGAGCTTTCTGTTATCTTTTCTTGGGATGTTTATCTAACTAAATAATATAAGTTTTGTGAACTCTCTGACACGTGTAACTTCCCACATGATAACTGGAAAATTTCCCCATCCAACTCCCCTTTTCCTAATCTACTAACTTAAAATAAATGTGTAATTAAATTTAAAAAAAATATTAATAACAAAAACCCAAAATGCCCCCTCACAAAATGGGGCACTGATCTCACCAGAGAATTCACAGAGTAGGAAACACAAATGGCCTTGACTCATCTAAGAAAGTGCTCACCATCCTTAAGCATCAATGAAATGCAAATCAAAACCACAATGAGATACCATCTTATCCCTGTAAGAATGGCAATCCTAAAGAAAACTAACAATGATCGTTGCTGGTGAGGCTGTGGGGGAAAAAGGAACCCTTATTCACTGCTGGTGGGATTGCAAACTTGGTCAACCATTTTGGAAAGCACTGTGGAGACTCCTAGACAGAATGGACATAGAACTTCCAATGGACACAGCTATCCCTCTACTAGGCATCTACCCACAAGATGCCACATCTCGATGCAGAAAATTTTGTACAACTATATATAAAGCAGCTCAATTCATAATAGCCAAGAATTGGAATCAACCCAAATGCCCATCCATGGAGGAATGGACAGAGAAAACTGTGGTATATTTACACGATGAAATTCTACTCAGCTGAATGGAAAAATGACATATCAAAATTTAGGAAAATATGGTCAGATTTGAGCAGTTCTTACTAAGTGAACACAAACGATCAGAGAATCGAATGCTGGATATTCTCCCTCATATGTGGTCCTTAACTAGGATACCCGAAAACTCTACAAACACTAGTAGAAAGAAATGAGAGGTTATGAATGAGGGTTTAGGAATTGGGGAGGGGAACAGCTGAAGCATGAGGCTAAACCAAATTAGGTTCAAACACCTAAAATCCTCACGAGCATACTGTAACGTATTGAGAAATTAGTGGTGTCAACTGGCAAGAGGGTCCATGAGTAGTAGGGGCGAGAGTCTAAGCCTGTGAATAATTGATCATTCTGACAACCCCTGGTCCCAGTCACCGGTTCCTTCCCTCACTGAGCCGTTGACCAAAGTGACCCATGAGGCTCCAAAAGCAAGAGAGAATTCTGTCAAAGCCTTTGAATGCCCTCCCCAGTCCTGAGGCAAAACCCTGTTGCTGAAGAAACCACAGAATGCCATCAATCAGCATTGAGAGACCCTTCAAGTTCCAGAATGGTAACCAACCCCCAGGTGGTCATTAGTGTATTGCTTGAAGGCACTGCACAAGCTGCCAGGGGAAGCTGATCAATGACAGCTGGAGTAAACAGAGACCGCTGGCATGAAACACAGTCTGTGGCCATGAATAGGCTGACCATAACCTCCTAATTGGAGAGAATAGCGAACCAAGACATGAGCACTCGTGCAATGGAGGAGACCTGGGTCTGGGGGAGACAATCAACAGCTTTTAAATTCTGCCAAATATTCCACTTAGGGATGGGGAGCCCTTGACTGGAACTGGGGATTTAGGGTGATAGGCACCCGACCCCGTACTCTTGGGCTCACAAGAAAAGATGCACTATGGAGCAACTGACTGAGAGGCTACTAAAAATAGAATCTTGTTAAATCAGAATTGTGTATATTTGTTAACCTAGACTCATCTCACTCTCTGATAGAGAATGTGTTTGTATTTTTTAGGATGCAGCAAGAGAGCTGTGACCCATCTAATCCTACCATCCAACCGTAGGCAGATAGCTGAGATCTTGGCAAGAGATGAGCCACCACAGCCATATCATGGAGGATCCATATAGAATCCTGCAGAGAATGACAGGACGAAGAAGGGACCCACAGCCACAGCCATTCAATCAACACAGGATAAGCCAGGGTGTCAGAAACCAACAATTTTTGACACAAAGACCCCTAAGCTCACAACATTAAAGTACCCTTAATAACCACCACGACTCAGGGATCTGAGCGGAAGAGGGGTGGAAAGATTGTGAGAGCCATGTTTGGGGAGACTATCCAGAGGCATGGCACCCCTCAGTAACAACACACTTGGGCCAGGAGAACCAAGCTGATTACTAGCCTCTCCATGGTCCCCTGCTACAAGGACTGTTCCAGACAACCCACGGAGGAGGATATCCAGCTGATTGGTGATGGGGAGGGCGGGCATTGGGGAATTGTGAATAACAACTCAGTGTTAATGTAACTCATTATGGACAATGAATAATGTAACTCATTATGGACAATAAATATATACTTAAAAAAGAAAAATAATCAAGAGCAAAGCTAAGATCAATGATATAGAAACTTAAAAAAAATTAAAAGTCAGATGAAACAAAGAGCTGGACTTTGAAAAATAAATTAATTTGATAAACCCTGTATTATGCTACTTTAATACAAAAAAATAGAAGGCCCAAATCAACAAAATCAGAAATGAAAAGAGTGAGGTCACAACAGATACAAAAGAAATTGGAAGAATAATTAGATCTTACATCTACAACCTCTACTATACTAAATTAGAGAACCTGGAAGAAATGGACAAATTACTGGACAGCAATAATCTAAAAATCTAAACCTGGAGTAGATAAAGACCCTGAATAAACCTATTACATCCCCCAAGATTGAAAATGTAGGCTTCTGGTTCATGATGGCGAACTAGAAGCCACGTGGTGTCCCCAGGGGAACAGAGGTTAGGATTTTTAGCTGTGATAGAGGCCGTGGATGCAAGCAATAGCCAGGTCCTCCACTCCAGTCACCTTCCAGCAACAGATTCTTCTGATTGAAACCTGCATCGATCTTAAGGGCGAACCAGAGGCACTGAGTACAAAAGCCCAGCTGGCAGGACCTGCTCCTGCGGTCTGAGCCACTCGTATTCCCACCACTCC